>JANAVB010034617.1:20451344-20623170 GCA_029216955.1 Iris pallida
GACATGCATTATATTCCTCAGAAGTCAGTCAAAGGACAAGCTTTAGCTGATTTTCTGGCTGCTCATTCAATTCCAGAAGATTCAAAACTCTATGACAAAATTCCAGATGAAGTCCTAGATTCAAACCAAATTGCTGAAGAAGATCCTACTTGGTGCCTAGTTCTTCTACGCTCTTGACCCCCATACGGTGTAACAGAGCCTTCAACATTTCACGCTGCTCTGCAAGGCTACGTCCATCAGAAGAAGACGAGCCATCCAAGCCAAAATAGCTCAAGAAATTCTTGGCTAATTGCATGGGATCGTCTTTGAACTTGAAAACCAGAGGTTCCGGTTCTTTACCCTCAAAAGTGGGATCACCATGGGAACAAAAGCCCAACTTGCGTGCTTCTTCCTCAGCTTTCTCCTTTGGTGTCATGTTGACGTAAGATGAAGATTAAATGAATCCTCTCCCTGTTTATATAACAGAGCTCGCCGGCGGTTCATATTCCACCATAAACTGGATGCAATCAGTCTCGAAAAATGAAGAGTCATCATGACATTTAATAAGTTCATTTGGATGTTTTCAAAGAACTTCGAAGTCTTTCCAACTTCCGAAAAATTTGAAGTCATCTCAGCGTGACTGATTTTATTTTATCATCTTATTTTCAAAGTATTTCAAAAATTTTGAAGTCTTTTCAATTTTTTGAAAAACTTTGAAGGGGGTCTTGTAGGCCTTTAAAAATGACAGTCACGCTGAGTTGATCAGGACAGAGTCAAAAGTCACGCTCAGTTGATCAGGACAAATATTTATAAATTACGCTGAGGAGACAACTCATCATTTGTCAGAAAGTAATTATAACTGACAGCACAACAGTCGAAGAATGTCTCTTCGTATGCTACGTATGCACAGAATTCGAGAGATCACAGCCGTCTATTGTGTGATTTTCGAAATCTTCTTCAGCAAGACTCAACCTTCGTCAAGTTGGCGTACCAAAAGAGCTTCTTGTCATTTAATGCGACTGACAAAAGCAATCATTGTCAGAGATTTTGTGTCAGTCGAGGCACGCTGAATCAAGACAGCTGGCAATCCTATCTCAAGTCTGCGTGTATTTTGAGCTTTCCCTCAAATCTGCGTGGATTCTGAAGTTTTCTTCCTCAAGTCTGCGTGGATTCTGAAGTTTTCTTCACCAAAGTCTGCGTGGATCCTGAAGCTTTCTGCCCCAAGTTTGCGTGGATTTTGAAGCTTTCTACCCCGAGTCTGCGTGGATTTCGTCTTCAACAAGTTTGCGTAGATTTCATCAAATTGGAGTACGTGGCAGCCATGCCACTGATCTCTCGCCTGCGTGTCCTGTAACTTGCACACGACTCATGCATGATTGCCATGTGTCCAACAGTTACAGGCCACGTCCAGTAACTGCTCACAACCTTGCGTATGTTAAATCCTGCATGATTTTCAACTAAGCACAGGCTGTGAAGACAGTTATCTTTTCAGTTATTATTTTTGACTCTATAAATAGAGTTCTTTTTCTCATTCATTGTACAGATACATAGTTATCTACTGTCAAAATTTTGAGAGCTTTTCTTCTTCGCATAGTCCAAGGGATAAAGTGATCGTCTTCTAGATCAGATTCCTACAGTTGTAATTTTCCCAGATACACAATAAATAAAGGAATTTATTTATGGAAAACAACAGAGACACTGAATTTGATTGCAAACTCGCTTGTACAAAAAAGCCTAGAAAGAAATCCTAAGAAACAATCTAAATACAATTGTTTAGTTTTTGATTCTGGGGGGGAGGGTGACGATAGAGGCTCGGGAAAGTGTAGTAACTCTGCCTTATTCCTTGGACTATCGGACACAGTCTTTGCTCTCGAAGAAATTTGCCAGCCTTTGATTGCCAACCTTTTGCATGGGTGTGGCACCCTGCTATTTATAGTGATTCCTGCAATAGCAAATTTTGGGCCGCATAAAGGGCCACGTGGCCACGTCTGTAACAACACACCAAGACTCGATCTTGGGCTGCCAGCTGGTGGGGGGTTGTAGAGATTTTGTTGTAGCGAATATGGATAGTTGAGACTTGGTCAAATTGCCATGTGTCCCTTCCACAAAGTAGAGTGTGACTCATTTTGGCTGCATAGTGGCATTAGGGGCCTTGCTTCTGCGGCTCGGCTCCGCTTGGCCGCATGAGATCTTTGAGAACCTTGCTTCTGCGGCTGGGCTTACTTGGCCGTATGAGATCTATGAGAACCTTCCCCCTGCGGCTCGAGTCCCCTTAGCCGTATGGGGCCTTCGAGAGCCTCGCTTTTGCGGCTTGAGTTGTCTTAGCCGCATGAGGTCTCCAGGGGCGATGCTTCTGCGGCTTAGTTTTGCTTGGCCGCATGGGGTCGGGGAGCACTTTTTCTGCGGCTTAGTTTTTCTTGGCCGCATGGAGTCTTCACTGCTTCTGCGGCTTAGTTTTTTTGGCCGCATGGAGTCTTCACTGCTTCTGCGGCTTATAGTTTTTCTTGGCCGCATGGAGTCTTTATTGCTTTTGCGGCTTAGTTTTGCTTGGTCGCATGGAATAACGATCCGCATAAACTCCATCTTTTCCATGCTTCTATAAGACCCCCTTCAAAGTTTTCAAATTGTAAATTTGGAATACTTTGAATAAGAAGCATGGAGAAGAAATGTCAAGCCGCAGGGAAGCTTCAAGCCGTAGGAAAACTTCAAGTCGCAGGGAAGCTTCAAGCCGCAGGAAAACTTCAAGCCGCAGGAAGATTTTGTCCAGGCTGTCCAACTGTTACTGCTGTATTTAATGCTCGAATTTACTTTTTAGATTTGGGGGCTGTCTTTTCGGTTACTGTGACGATTGTAAAGGATAGAATCCCAAGGGTCACCATTATCTCTTAGTGGACACAATAACCGAAGCGGCGCCTACCCGTTTACACTTTTTTGGTGGCCTATAAATATGTAGTCTGTACGGCAGCAAGAGAACTCCTACTATTTTCTCTTTTTATCTTCTTTTCTTTCAATCTTTTTTTTTGCTCCCGATCAGTCATGGCCCCCAAAGCTTCTAAAGCCACTAGCACCGTCGATAAAGGAAAGGGGCCGCTTCTGAAAAGTCACCTTCCTTCCACCCAGACGTCCATCCTCCGATCAAGGGTAAGACGGAAGAATGATCTCTCAAATTTAAACAGCTACTAGCACCGTCGATAAAGGAAAGGGGCCGCTTCATGCCATGGTTTTAATGCCTTTAGTGCACAGTTGGCCTTCATGAGGCATGTGCGGCATGTGCTCTGTGTGACTGGGCCGCATGGACCGAGCCGCATAAGTATCAGAGTACAGGCGGCTTGTACCCTGTCTATATCTGGGCCGCCTATGACCGAACTGTATGAATCCTCCCATATTTGGGCCGCATATGTTCTGCTTGCCTAGGCTGCATGTGTTACTTAATTTGGGCCGCAAATGTTCCCTTCGTAACTGAGCCACATAGGCTTCTGTGTGACTAAGCCGCATAGCTGAAAGGAGCCCATTCACTTTGTTTTCATATGACTATCTTCTTTCTTTGATTTTTGTAGCATACATGCCGAAGGCTGAGACCACTGTGAAGGAGGAGATGCTGCCTCCTCTCGTCAAACAAGAGTCACCACTTGTTAAGGATAAGGTGATACCAAAAGTTGAGGTAAAAGAAGAGTTGGCGTCCATCGGGGAGGGAATTACTCCCAAGATTGGAGTTGCTGTAAAGGAGGAGCCCAAGTCCGAGGGTAGTAGCACTGGGAATTCTGACCCTCCTGCCCCCACCGAGGACCTTAATCAAATAGATCCTTCGTATGCGAAATGGCTGAAGGAATGGTATATGCCTCAACACAACTATGATCCTTGACTGTAAGGATCTGTGGGTTGCCATGTAATTGCTGTTTCCGGGAATATGAAAAATAAATGTCCGTATCTTGTCTTGGTGTTTCTGTCTGTCTTTAGCTGTAGTTTGTGTTTTGCTTCTTTTGGACATCAATGTAATCCTTTACTTTCTGTCTAGATGAAGAAATGAAATTTTTTTTGCTGCTGATGTAGTCCTATGAATGTAACTGATTTTGAATAAAAAGAATACATTCACTCCATTCTTTGTTTGTGGTATCTGTGGTGCTTGTATTAGAGGGCCTAGTACAACATTTGTGTTTGATAAAGGACATCCCACTGGAGGACTTTTGTGGACCTATTGCCCTTTTGTGCATCTGGAAATGCGAGCAATAGATTTAAATAGTATTTTGTGGACCTATTACTCTTTTTGTGCACCGATGGTGCGAGTAATAGATTAGGATAACTTCTGTAGACCTATTACCCTTTTGCGCACTGGTGGTACGGGTAATATATTTGAAACAAAACCTAACAGAGATAATATGGACGTGATAGGTTCCGTGGTCTTAACACCATGTCTTTTATCTCGGGTTGGGTACAGGTGTTAAGTCAAGAGACTATCGGTATCAGAGGTAATATGGACGTGACACACGATAATCAGAAATAATCTTTGGTGGACCTATTACTCTTCTGCGCACTGGTGGGGCGAGTAATAGATTTTGAGACAAAACCCAACAAAGGTAATATGGACGTGATAGGTTTTGTGGTCTTAACACCATGTCTTTTATCCTGGGTTGGGTATAGGTGTTAAGTCAAGAGACTATCGGCATCAGAGGTAATATGGACGTGACACACGATAATCATGAAATTTTTGGTGGACCTATTACTGTTCTGCGCACTGGTGGTACGAGTAATAGATTTTGAGACAAAATCCAATAGAGGTAATATGGACTGATAGGTTTTGTGGTCTTAACACCATGTCTTTTATCCTAGGTTGGATACAGGTGTTAAGTCAAGAGACTATCGGTATCAGAGGTAATATGGACGTGACACACGATAATCATAAAATTTTTGGTAGACCTATTACTATTCTGCGTACTGGTGGTGCGAGTAATAGATTTTGAGACAAAACCCAACAGAGGTAATATGGACGTGATAGATTTTGTGGTCTTAACACCATGTCTTTTATCCCGGGTTGGGTACATGTGTTAAGTCAAGAGACTATCGGTATCAGAGGTAATATGGGCGTGACACACGGTAATCAGAAATAATCTTTGGTGGACCTCTTACTCTTCTGCACACTGGTGGTACGAGTAATAGATTTTGAGACAAAACCCAACAGAGGTAATATGGACGTGATAGGTTTTGTGGTCTTAACACTATGTCTTTTATCTCGGGTTGGGTACAGGTGTTAAGTCAAGAGACTATCAGTATCAGATGTAATATGAACGTGACACACGATAATCAGGACCAGAAAGTTGGCTCAGAGATGGCAGTAAGCCTGGCAGACTCCGGTGAGATAAAGCATTAGAGTGGAAGTTTAGAGGTATCGGCGTACATGACTCGCCACTCAGGGAGATGCGATGTGAATCCACTCGGAGCTAATAGAGTGTGAGTTCAGAGGTACTTGGTGTACATAACTCGATAGCCTAGGAGATTAGGTGGTTTGAAGAAGTACCAGCATGTCCTTAGACATAGTATTTCTTCAGGAACTTGTCGTTTATGGACATCATGGGCAAGTCTCCGTTCTGTTTCACGAGTCGGTATGCGCCGTTGGAGAAACGGTCTCGATGATGTATGGACCCTCCCACTTGGGCTAAAATTTGCCGACGGTTTTGTGAGTGATGACCATCGGTCTGTGAACGGCCAAGACAAGATCGCCTATTTGGAATGTCCTCTGCTCGACTTTATTATTGAAGGCCCGAGAGATGCGTGCTTGATAGAGCTCGATGCTTTGTTGAGCTTGCAAACGCTTCTCGTCTAAAGCTTCCAATTCTTGTAGCCGTCGACGGTAGTTATCGTTCGACGTTAACCGATAAGTAAGGGCCACACAAAGTGAGGGGATCTGAGTCTCCAATGGAAGAACTGCCTCGCTTCCGTACACCAGAAAGAACGATGTATTTCCTATAGTCGTCTGAATTGTGGTGCGGTACGCCCATAAGCATTCGCCCAGCTTTTTATTCCAGTCGTGCTTGTTTGAAGACACGAACTTTTTGAGAAGCTTGATTATGGTCTTGTTAAAAGCTTAAGCCAGGCCATTAGCCGATGGGTTGTATGCCGTTGAAGCCACGTTTTGGATCCGATTCTTGTCAAAGAATCGTTAGAAGGCATGGCTTACGAACTGCGAACCATTGTCGTGAATGATTCTCCGGGGCAGTCCAAAACGGTAGATGACGTGATGTTTTATGAAACTGATCACGTTTGATGTCTTTACCTCTGCCAGCAGAACAGTTTCTGCCCACTTAGAGAAGTAGTCGGTGATTGCAAGTATAAACCGGTGTTCCCTAGACGACGACGGGGTGATTGGGCCAATGATTTCTATTCCCCATACCTCAAATGGCCAAGAGACCACTGTTGGATGCAAGAACTCGGATGGCAGATGTATGAAGTCTGCGTGGATCTGACAAGCCTTACACTTTCTTGCATAATCGACTGCGTCTGCAACCATCGTAGGCCAGTAATAGCCCATCCGACGGAGACGGTCCTGCAACTTCGGGCCAGGTTGGTGAGCCCCGCAAATGCCATCATGAGCCTCGCGTAAGGCTTCTTTGGCTTCTGCATTTGACAGACATCTTAGCAGTAGCCCGTCGTAAGATCATTGATATAATATTTTTGTTTCTGTGTCATAAAAGAATCTGAGAGAACACCTTCTGATTGAAGTTGCTTCTTTCATATTCTCAGACAGGATTCCGTAGACCGCAAAGTCGATGAACGGGAGTCTGCAGTCTTGCACGTCATTGGTTATCTGGACAGAGTAACTCGTATCCAGTTGAACGTTATTTTTGGGACAGACCAGCTCACGTCCTATCACGTCGATTAGATGATGAGCATAATTTGGAACCGCCAGAGAAGTGACGAGGCCTGCTAGGGCATCGACTTCAATATTCTGGAGGCTAGGAACATTCTCTATAAAGAAGCCCTCCAAGGTTGCCATGATGGCAATTACTATCTGATGATAGAGAATCAGGTTCGCGTTACGAACCTCGTATGAGCCTCAGATTTGGTTAACGATCAACTGCGAGTCGCCATATGCTTCTAGGTATTCGACTCCCACTTCTTTTGTGAGGCGGAGCCCGATGACCAAAGCGTTATATTCGGCTACATTGTTTGAACAGGGTTCTGTGAGAGATATGCCCAATTGACCACCAATCCGGAGGAAGAAATTAATACTATCCCGACTCCAGCGACGATATCACCTTGGGGCCTCGTTCTTGAAGTACCGTCGAAGAACATTCGCCAAACGTCATCATATGAAGTCATGTTTCAGTTAACGACTTTGTCTGGGATTTCTTCATAGATTCTGGCTATTTCTGAGCCTGGATGGGCTGCTAGAAGGTCGGCCAAGGCTTGACCTTTGACAGCCTTCTGCGAAACAAAAACCATGTCGTAAGGGGATAACAGTATCGCCCATGTGGTTAGACGAGAACTGAGTGCGCCTAGCTTGGTCATGAGAACCCTGAAGGGATTAACTTACGAGACAACATGGATGGTCTGCCCTGACACATAGTATCGTGTCTTCTGAATGGCGAACACCAAGGCAAGGCATTCATTCTCCACGGCGGTGTACCTATGCTCCGGCCCTACCATCATTCGGCTGAGATAATAGATGGCTTGTTCATGCCCCGCATCGTTGTTTTGTGCTAGCAAGGTACCGAGGGAGTGTTCCATCGCTCGTACATAGAGCATGAAAGGCTTTCCGGTGACCGGGGCTACCAGAACCGACGGATTCGACAGGTTTTCCTTAATGTCATCAAAGGTGCGTTGACATTCTTCATTCCATAAGAAAGAGACACCTTTCTTCATGAGTTGTGTGAAGGGTTGACATCGCCCTGAGAGGTCAGATATGAACCTCCTGATATAGGCTAGTCTTTCCTGAAGGCCGCGGAGTTCACGAAGGTTCCTCGGTGGACTCATCTCCAGGATTGCTTTTGTCTTATTAGGGTCTATGTGAAGTAATGACAATGCCCAAGAACTTTCCGCTGGATACGTCCAGGAAGGACTTTGAGGGATTCATCTTCAGATTGTGCGCTCGCATAAGGTCGAATACTGTCCTCAAATCGTGTAAGTTATCATCCTTGGAGTGACTTTTGACGACGATATCGTCAACGTAACACTCCACCGTCTTGCGCAAGTGATCTCTGAAGATGACAATCATAGCTCGTTGATATGTAGCACCAGAGTTTTTCAGGCCGAAGGGCATGACTGTATAACAATACACGTCGATCGGTGTTCGGAATAACGTATGCTTCTCATCATTATGAGACATTTTGATTTGATTGTATCCTGAAAAGCCTTCCATAAAGGACATGCGCTCGAAGCCACACGTATTATCGATCATTATGTCGGTGATGGGAAGAGGAAATTCATCCTTAGGACATGTCGCATTCAGATTATGAAAGTCGATGCAGATTCGGATCTTTTCGTTCTTCTTGACGACTGGTACAATATTAGCTATCCAGTCTGGGTGCTGCTCCTCGCGGATGAAACCACTAGCTATAAGCTTGTTTACTTATGCTTCGATGGAGTTCATAAAGTCTGGACGGAACCGCCATTGCTGTTGCTTGACTGGTTTTGCGTCCGGATGAATATTGAGGTTATGGAGTGTGATCTTGGGCTTTAGTCCTTGCATGTCTTCATAGCTCCAAGCGAAAACGTCGATATACTCTCTGACGAGTTGCAATAACGACTCCCGCTCGCTGTCCGTCAGGATTTTACTGACGAAGATTGGCTTTAGAGAGGATTCGTTACCGAGATCAACTTGCATGACTTCGTCTTCAGTGGGAGGGTCCCTTTGTTCAAAGTGATTCTCCCATTGTGCATCAAGTTGTTGGGCCCATGGCTCCAATTCAAGAGGTTCAAGTAGATCTTCGTCGTCCTCTTCAATGTCTGTCACGACCCGCTACCCAAATTGTTGGGCCGGGCCGAATGTCCAGCCTACGCTTGAGATAAAGCATAGTAAGCTATTCTAGAGATAACAAGATAAGACTAAATGTGCTAACAGTTCTATAAGTAATAAAGAGTCATAAATGCTGCAGGGTATGGTTGCCGTATTCTGAGGTCTTGAGATGTTTCTCGAGCGTGAAACATGGCTCGGAGCTCCTGTACTTCTCTTCTTGCTTCCCTGGCCTCATCCACGGCGGTGGGGGCCGTCACTTCAGGAGAATTGTTGCCCGGGTACGGTGCCGCTGAGTTCGAGTCCATATTGACTGCGGAACCCGTGCTTGTTTGGCCAGGCGTCCCTTCTTGGAGAGTTGGAAGGGCCACTTTGATCTCGTCCACAGATTTGACCAAGGCATGCAGTATGGCCTCCAGAGTGTCGATGCGTTGGCGATCACTGGAACCACCTTGGTTGCTGTCCCTGTAGTGAGAAGTCATCGGGGTATGTGGGAATGTTCTTCTCTGGTTCGGACTCAGAAGGGATAGTACCCCCAGCTTCAGAGTTTGCCTCATCTTGGGAGTCGTGGACGTCCTCGGGGACGTCGGCCCTTGCTGTATCTGATGGAAGAGTTGTTTCTTCGGGCTCATCTCCTTGGAACATCGGATTATCGTAGATGTTCTGAGGAGTGCTACCCCCAGTCCCAGCAACCCCCAGTGGTGTGGACGATGAATCTTCTACTGTAGCAGATTTCGTCTTTGAACGGGTACCTTGGAAAGCTTCGGTGGTGGGCACCCGTTTAGATGATAGTCTCTTAGTCATAGTAGTTGAAATCTTCGGGCTGGGAGCATTGGTCTTCTTTCCTCTCCTATCGGCAAGGATTTTCTGATTAGAGTTGCAGGAGACAACGGGAGGTGTCTCATCTTCTGAATATGTTTGTTGCAGTCTTTGGAAGACGGACTGCCGGTCTTCTCGTACCGTCGCATTGTTGCAACAACAGTTGACAATGATTTAGGTGCAGTGACGTCCGTGGGAGGACTCTTTCTACCCCGAGGTACCTTCTCTTTCCTTGCGTTTGTGGAGGATGGCCTCACGCAAGTCAGATGGGTCCGGATCGACCATGTTTGCTCCATGGATTTTGGGAGACTTTTGGAAACCTCTTTGTCCGTTTGCCATCGGGGGCTGGACTCGAGTGGTTCTGTACAACTTCCCATCAGAGGCCCGCATAACAGTATGTGGGACGCTCGTACGGTTAGAGGTCGGATCAGCGGACCGAGCTTGCCAAGCTCGTGCTGGCCTAGACTTCTTCACTCTAGTGCGTGAGGGCACATAGTAGGAAGAGTCTAAGTGGTGCTGGAGAGAGTCAGACATGTCTTCTTGGGAGTACGAGAGATCAGGACCATAGAAGAGGCGGTTGAAGACAGAGCCGCGTGGAGCAGGCGGCATGCGGCTGGAATCAATAGTCTCCATGCGGCTGGCAGTCGTAGCCGCATGGGCTTTCTTCATGCGGCTGAAAGTCTCAGCCGTATAGGTCTTCTCCATGCGGCTGGAAATCCTGGCCGTATGGGTGTTCTCCATTTGGCTAGAAGTCTCAGCCGTATGGTCATCATTCATGCGGCTGGCAATCTTGGCCGCATGAGTCTTCGCTTTGCGGCTAGTGCCCTTGTTCGATTTTTTCCTGGAGCACATAGAATTGCTCTTTGCCCCTACAAGTCCAGCATCCTAGTACTTTTCTCTGCCGGACTTGGGGACAGCAGAGTCCTCTATGGCTTGAAGTGGGGCCGCACGAGAGTCGCCTTCGCCGTCTTGGGCAGCAGAGAGTACTTCGTCCAGAGCTTGGGGAGGAGCAAATGACTTTTGCCTCTACTCGCAGCGAGCTTTCTTTGTGCGGGTTCGCTTCTGGACCGGGCCAGCGCTTCCCTCGGAGAGCATTTCTTCAAACGTCTGTTGGTCGAAGCGGACGACCAACTTCTGTTACGTGGAGCCAAGTTTGGCTGCATCCGATTGCATCACCAACTCCTCAGCGATGGAGAAGTTTGTCCCCAGCAGTATCGCCATCGTGTTTACCATGAAATATAAAAGAATAGAACAATTATCGGAGGACTGGACTTTTACTTCACAATACAAACTCGCTTGTACAAATTAAGCCTAGGGACGAAAACCTAGGTACAGTAATCTAAGTACAATTGTTTATTTTAGATTCTGGGGGGTGACGGTAGTGGCTCGGGAAAGCGACGGCAGCTCTGCCTTACTCCTTGGACGATCGGGAGCAGCCTTGGCTCTGTAGAAGAACTGCTCGGCGTTGTTGAAGAAATGCTCTCCTTTCAGGCTCAGTATACTCTCTCTCTGGCTCTCTGGCTCTCTCTCTCTTTTTATCTGAGAATCTTCTCTTTCTCTATATGTCTCCCTGTGTGTGTCTCTCTTTGATTCTCTGGATCTGGGGCCGGGGGTCCTTTTTACAAGGGAATGGCACCTTGCTATTTATAAGAGTGGGGGGCATCATTAGGGTTTGCAATGATTGCCCCCTCTCAAAAGTCGGCGGCCTCTTGATTAATCAATCTGGGCCATTAATCCTGAATGTGTTGAATCTGGGTCATTAATGTAGATTGTGCCAAATCCAATGAGTAATTAATGCTGATTGCAACAAATCTGCATCATGATGATTTGTTGACGTTTGCAAATCTGAATGAATAAATCTGAATCATTCTCTGCCACGTGTCCCCACCGTTTGTTATGATTATTGGGATTCGACCCAATCTAGAGATTACTTTGATTGCAGTAGATCTAAATTATTGAGATATGATCGACTTTTGACACGTGTCCAGCCACGTGTCCCAACTATTGTACTCATGAGCCGCATAAAAGTCATCACACTCAAACCGCATGAGAGTCGTCGTGCCCGAACCGCATGAGAGTCTCCATACCCGAACCGCATGAGAGTCGTCATGACCGAGCCGCATGAGAGTTTTCATACTCGAGCCGCATGAGCGTCGTCATGACCGAGCCGCATGAAGAGTCGTCACGACCGAGCCGTATGAGCGTCTCCATACTCGAGCGGCATGAGAGTCTTCATACTCGAGCCGCATGAAGAGTCGTCATGACCGGAGTCGTAATCGTATAGAGCTTATCCGAGCCGCATGAGGCTCCAGAAGACTTTCGGTCCGTATGAGTTTCTGAGCCGCATGAGGCTCCTTCTGGCTGAGCCATATGGGCTTCCATGTTGATTTTGGGCCGCCTAAGGCCCCCTGATACTTTTGGGCCGCATGAAGCTTTCTGGATTTTGAGCCGCATGAAGCTCCATGTTGAATTCGAGCGGCATAGAGAATCTCCTTCTTTTCTTGCGCTTGTGAAGGATCCCATCTCGCAAGTCAAGGACATCTCGGTCAACCTTTGTACTCGTTTTGTGGGCCCGGGTATCCCGAACACACGAGTGCGTAGGTATCATGTTTACAACTTTCCATCAGAGGCTCGCTTTAACAGTTAGCGGGGCGCTCTGATGGTCAGAGGTTGGGACAGCTGACTGAGCTCGACGAGCCCGCGCTGCCCTAGACTTCTTCGACTTAGCACCCGAAGGTGCGTAGTAGGAAGAGTCCAAGTTGGAAGGAGGGAAGAGAAGTTGGTGCCCTTTTTAAAGGAGACAAGGGGGCTCTATTTATGGAGTGAGCCCTTTCTTTTTCTCCTTTCCGATGTGGGACTAAAAGTAATATTTTCCATGCTTCTACAGTGCTGCTGCATTCTTCAGAGGCTATCGTCTTCAAAGTTCACATCGTCCAAGGGATAAAGTGATCGTCTTCAGATCAGATTCCTAAAGTTGTACTTTTTCAGAATTTATTGTACTTTTGTACTATTCTTTAAAGTTTGTGAAATAAAAGACTTGTTCTTGCAAACACCCTCGTGTCACGACCCACACCCTAGAGTAAGGGCACGAGACGTGGGTACGTCCAGCCTACGCCGCAGTGTCTGCGGTAGAACGCTGTCCTAGGTCACAACATCTGACAGTTGAAGGTAATAACAGTTATACTCCCCGAATGAGGGTAACATAACAGAAATATAACTCAACCATAGCTAAGGTAGAACAGGTGAGATGGATTGATAATGAAAGATAAAATATCCAGAACAGGAGAATCACAGAGATATAATCCAGAATTCTAAGTGTCTAAAATAATACATATCTCAGAATATCTCAAAATCTAATACAGTGATCCAGAAAAGTAAGACAATCCTAAGCTAATGGAGTGTCGTCTACTGCTAATGGATCCTGCTGCTGGTCCAAGTCCAGGCACTCATCTAGTGTGGCACTGTAGTAAGTAGGGCAGAATGCCTCAGCCTCGTCCTCTGTAATATTTTCAACAGATCCAGTCAGGACGGGAACGAGCACATATCTCTCAACAGTTTATAGCAGGTTAGGAGTATAAATCATGCAATAGAGTAAAATACAGGAAGTGCTGAATGAAAGTACAGGTAAAACAGGAGATATTTTGTAACTGAAAGTAAATACATGATAGTAAGGACTGTAAGTGACTACGTGATTTAGAGTACAATATGGTTATGTAAACGGCTTAGGGGCACATAAATACAAATAAGGAGCACATGAATACCTACTGGGGATTGTGTCCACATAACCAATTCTACTCACCCTGCCCCAATCAATACACAAGGATCCATTCAAGTTACGTTATAAGCACATGAATACAACTAAGATACGTGAACTCATGTAATGAGTAGTACATGAGGCACGTGATAAAGCACATGAAAGCACATGAGAACATGTAAAAACATGAACTAGTACGAGTACAAGGAGTACCTGATGCACATGATAAAGTACATGAACATGAAATACCCGATGCACCCGTAGAGGGATAATATCTCAGGAAAGGATCCATATAGTACTAATCCGTGAAGATACGTGTCAGCATCATGTAGAGTAATCTAGAGCAAGAATATAGTCCAGACAGGTATAAAAAGATCAGAGAATGTACTCGCCTGCTAACTGAAAGTCCGAGATGAAAGTACTGTCCGAGGAGTGGTATCTGGCTCCTATTTAGAACAGTACAAGTCACAACAAGTCCAGAATAGTAATAAAATGCACTACAATGCGTTCTACATGAATTTAGGTCAATTTAGACCAAAGTTAACTCTTGGTCAACTCTGGTCAACTCTGGTCAATCCTAGAAGTCAAACTAGGTCAACCAAGTCAAACCTAAGTCAAACTAGTCTAATCTAGGTTTAGCAAGTCTTCTAGGTTCACTAAGGCTAAACAGTCTATCTAGATCCCAACTAGGCATACCATGCCTAACCATACCAAAATCACATAACCACAAGACATTGACTATATCTAATAATACACAAAATACTATATTAATATAATCTATTAAGAATACATATAACCTATAGCCACTATACAATTTCACCCATATATCATATCATATCATATCACATAATATCATATAATATCACATAATATCGAGTGTGGACTCTCTGGTGCCAATAATCGACATCCTCGTCCCGAGTGTGGACTCTCTGATGTAAACACCCTCGTCCCGAGTGTAGACTCTCTGGTGCAAGTCAAGTCAACACCCTCGTCCCGAGTGTGGACTCACGGATGTAAACAGATCAAGAAAAATACCCTTATCCCGAGTGGACTCTCTGGTGCCAAGGAAACAATATCAAGGATTTAGCAGTTCAATTACACGTACTCGTTCTATGACACGACTCAAGCAAGGTACTGACGAGAAACTCCAAGTGTGAACCACAAGACCAAACATGAACACGGCTATATGCAATAAAAACAACTCAAAAGAATATAATACGAAAAGAACATGTCCATAAACGATCAAAACTGAAAAATAAAATACAATGCATGTAAATAAAACTGTAGAGGAAGGCAAGGTATACTTGCGTGGAGTTTGCGCGCAGATCCAACAGAATATAGTCAACTTCTAAGCCATAAGGTCTAAATCATCACAACTGTCTCCGAAAGTTGAAACAGACATTGTCAACATTCTCAGAATAGTCAAATTAGCTAGAATTGCCTGTCCTTAAGTCCAATTCTGGACACAGGGGCAAAACGGTAATTTCGGATAAAAACGGTGTCCGTCGTTGGACCCTCTTTGTACTGAAAAGCATGCCAGAGTCAATGGTCTCTAAAGTCATCAAACTACATGTCTACGAATTTATTTTGATGATGCAAACACAACGGTATGTCCAATTGTGGATTCCGGTGGGCCGTGCACAAAATCGTCCGTTGAATCGGACCGTAGGGCCCGCGAAACGGTGATCCGATCAACTGTCTCAGAATTGGACCAAACTCGGCATACAGGACCAAAAAAATAATACGGTCCTGCTGGCATAAGTTTTGTCTCCCTCTGATGAACCTGCACAAAGTAATTGGAAAATTTATACAAAGGCCGATACGGTAAATTTCGACAGATACGCATCAAATTCGTCGCGCACATGCGACCAATTTGAATTCCGTTAAAGCCCACACGTCCACGAAGCCGTTATGCATCTTTTGATGCTTTCAGTTCACGACCACGTCGTCCGGATTGGCGGGACGCACGTCGTATCGAAGAATTTTGTTATTTTTAAAACAGGTTTTTCATGAACTTTGGGATCCGATTTCTCAGTGCGTAGTCGATGAAATCAACTTCTGCGAATTGGGTTATGGAGCCCTACATATTGTCTAAAAGTGTGTTCAAATAGAATTTCTAATATGGTAATAGATCGATCGAAATCGATCTTCAAACGTGGATGATTGGACTGTATTTGCCCTGTTTTGCGATCAGAATTTTGATTGGCTTCGTGTCGATTTCTTGGATCGATTGCATGATTATATCAAAAACTAACTACTGGGGTTTGAAGAAGGTTATGTTGTGAGCATACCAGAAGAAGTGGATCCCAAAAAGATTGAGCGTGCGTCGAGAACGCACGATGCGAAGTCAGGCCTCAAGGCCGCTGCTATTCCTCTGCTCTGACGTGTGCGTGCGGTCCTGGCCGCCGGCGATGGTCCCCCGGCGACGCTCCGTCGATGGGGTGACCGCCCAGGTAAGAGGAAGGGTGGCGCAACTAGGGTGGCGGCGTTGGAGTCGGGTTAGGGTCCGCGTTTCTCGTTTCTCGTTCCTTTCTCGCTCTGTCTTCTATATATATACGCATATATGCATATATAACCCATGGGTCTGTTGAAAAACTGAGAGGAAAGTGGGTGTTCTCTCGGCTGGGCTGGGATTGATTTCATTGGGGATGGCTCAATGGGCCTTGGGCTCGAGAGCTGGCTAGGGGCTTGGAGTGAGGGTTGGCTGGGCTTGGTCCTGAGTTTCTGCTCAACAATGTGTATTTATACACATATATTTATATCTATGCTAGTATACCCATATATATATATATATATATATATATATATATATATATATATATATATATATATATATATATATATATATATATATATATATTATATACACATATATACCTATATTTATATACACATATATACCTATATTTATATACACATAAATATATCTATATTTATAACACATTTATATATATATCCCGAGCGCCCCTCGTGCGGGCGTGCATGGGCCGCACCGACTCCCCTCCCCCCTCCACGACGGGACGCTCCTCCTTCTTCCGGAAGCTCCCCTGGCTCTTAGCCCTCTTCTGGCGGCTCCTCCCGTCTCCTCCGGTCTCCTCCGCCCCAGGGTTCGCCACCTGCGTCGTGCCTCTCACGGGGTTGAGCCCCCAGCCATAGCCGCTCGCGGTTGTTCCCCTCTCCGGGTCACGGCCCCTCCGTCTCTCCCTCGCCGAGGCACCCCCTCCGGCTTGCCGTGGCCCCCCCGTCACTCCCCGGCTCCTCCGGCTCGCCGTGGCCTCCACCCTCCCGTCACTCCTCCAGCCGTCCCTCGGGTTCCCCCCTCCTCTGGCGTGAGCTCGGGCCCACGTGCCTCTCCTGGGGCCCCGTGCCCATCTGGGTTCGGGTCCACGTGCCCCCTCTGGGGCCCCGCGCCCATCTGGTCTTGCGTGCGCTTTTGGCGCCATAGGGTTTTCGTGCTTTGAATTTTGAAGGCTGGGTTTCCACGTGTGGGCCCGGCACCTTGTCCTTTTGATTCAATAATATGTTTCATTTTTAAAAAATAAAATAAAATAAATAAATAAAACAAATATACATATATACATATATATATATATATATATATATATATATATATATCTATATATATATATATATATATATATATATATTTAAACAAGCAAATTTTATTGAATCAGAAAGTGGTGCTCCAAAGGAGAAATACAAGCGGTTACATGGACCGAAACACACAAAATGGTCCTGTAGAGCAGATTAACAAAAGTAAAGAGACCTAGATTACGGGTACCTACAGGGTTGCAACACAGTTGGAAATTTAAAACAAATTTCAAAAATTGAAGAGAAACTGGGCGTGAGAGGGTTGGACCCGCTGTCCAAAAGCGGGCACAAGGCCCAAGGGGGCGTGGACCGCGAGGCACGTGGGGGGGGGGTGGCGTGCGTTAGGGGGGGAGCGCGGTCCCGAAGGGGAGCACGTCCCGAGGTGGGCGCACGGAACGAGGGGGCACGGCGCCCTCCTCAACGCCCAGCGGAGGCGGTGCCGGCCGGAAAAGAAAGCGGCGGCGAGAGCGGCTGCGAGGGCGCCGACGAGGGGCCAGCGAGAACCGACGGAGAAGAGTACTGGCTGCCGGGACAGCTGCGGGCGCAGAACCCAAAGGTCGCCCAGCCCTAGGAAAGGGCGCTCTGCCCGGAGAGCGAGCAACCCGAGGGTCTCGCCCCCCCCCCCACCGTGAGCAGGAGCGCCGGAGGAGGCGGGAGGGGGGAGCCGAACGGAAGGGGGGGTCTCCGGCGGGGGCCGACCCGGGGAGGGCGGGGCGAAGCCGGGAGGGGGGGAATCGAACGCCGGCGACGGCAATCAGACGGGGGGTGGAGGGCCCTCCGGCCGGAGGCGGAGGGAGCGTCGGAGGGGGGTGGAGAGGCAGGGATCCACCGACGAAGAGGGCACCACCGGCGCGAGAGGGAGGAAACGGAGAGGGGGGGGCCAGCCCTGGGCCACCGGGAGGCACGGCCAGGGGGCCAATGGAGGAAAAAGCTGAGCTGGGCCACCGCGAGAGGGGGCGGGGGTCCGCAGCCGAGGGGGACGCCGCTGTGAGCGGGAGGGCAGGCGCTGAAGGGAGGGCCACCGCTGGGGCGCCGAGCACCCGGGGGGGGGGAGGCGGAGAGGTGCCAGAGTGGGAGAGGAACTGGTGGAGGGGCCACGACCGAAGTCGATGGCGGGAAAGTGAATCGGACGGAGGAGGAACTGGTGGAGGGGCCACGACCGAAGTCGATGGCGGGAAAGTGAATCGGACGGAGGAGGAACTGGTGGGGACGCCGGCCGTCGCCGGGGGAGGGGGAGCCGCGGCCACCCGAGCCCAGGAGAGAGGGAGGGCAGGGTCGGGGCCCTCAGCCGAAGTGGGGGGCGGCGCCGCGAGGACGGTGGACGGAGGAGGAGCGGGGGGAGGCAAGCTCGACGGAGGGGTGGCCGAGGTGGGAGGGCATGGGCTCTGGCCGGCGACAGCAGCAAGAGGAGGGGAGACGCGACGCCGCCTGCGACGGGGGCGCCGGGGGCGTCGGGGCCGACGCCGCGGAGGGAGAGGGCGGCGGCAGTGAGGGCAGCGGGTAGTCTGCCAGGGCGCTGACGGGCGGGGGAGAAGGCCGTCGGACGCCGGCGAGAGAGGACAGGGGGCGGCCCACCACGGCCATCAGGGGGCCGGCCGCCCAGGGGGTCCCCACCCACCGGGCGCTCCCCAGGGAGCTGAACAGCTCCACATCTCCTCTCTTATATATATATATATATATATATATCTAATATATATATATATATATAT
Source organism: Iris pallida (assembly GCA_029216955.1). NCBI lineage: Eukaryota > Viridiplantae > Streptophyta > Magnoliopsida > Asparagales > Iridaceae > Iris > Iris pallida. The sequence goes on from JANAVB010034617.1 coordinate 20,470,144, forward strand.
ATATATATATATATATATCAAAATACTCAATTAACCAATAATAATAATATCTAAAAGTAATAAATATATTTATTTAATCACCACAAAATAATAAATAATACTTAACTGATGGTTTAGTGAATCCATACTACTCACCTTTATCCAGGTCCAGAAAATTATACAAATATTGTATAACAATATTTAATAATAAAAATACTAATTTTTTGTACAAATATTCAAACAATTAAAAATGCACATCAATACCTAAAATAATTTAGAAAATGTTTGTACACGTATCAAATATGCCTACATGGTCGTCTTTGGTCCTCACTACATACCTACAAAGGCTTGGATTCGGTTCGGGCCCAGTTCGGGCTAAGTTGGTACAATCGGGTCATCTAAAATCAATATATCTAATTAATAAATAAATAATTCATCGGTGGGGGTTAAGTCGCAACTTGATATGGTTTCCTAGTTAGGACACCCTTATGGCTATGTCTTCCTTGGCATGGCTAATACACTAGTCAAGGCACGCCACTGCACTATCCGTGCCATGATTCATAGTCGTCTGGTACTTCAAAACTTAACCATGACTAAAGTCGTCTACCGTAATAATTAACTAAATAATTGTTTATAAAAATCTAAAAATCACCATTTAAATCAAATATATAATAAAAAATATTTTAAAAAATTCGGGAAGGGAGGCTACACGCCGTCTCACAATGTGCAGGCTGGACATGATCCGACTGGACCCAGAATATTAGGATCGGGTCGTGACAGGTTCAAATTCTACTATGTTAATTTTCTTACACAAAAATAAAACGCATTTTATATATATATATATATATATATATATATATATATATATATATATATATGTGTGTGTGTGTGTGTCTGTGTAAATTCTACTTTGTTAATTTTCTTACACAAAACATGAAAGGCCTTTTATATGTGTGTGTATCTTATTTTCTTATTAGTTTATGAATCTTATTAGTTTACGAAAATGAAAGGCATTTTTTTCAGTTTGTTAAACTTTTTTCATTTGTTTTAAGAATGATTTTTTTTGTTTTATGTCATTTTTTCTCTAAAAATATTAATATATTCACCAAATATGGAAATTTAATTTTTCATAAAATTTATAACCAAAAATTTGACTTTCAAAAAATATAGAATTTTTGACTATATATGGTATTCCACGTACAAAGAAAAAATAGCTTCAACAAAGTGGAATGTTTGTATCCGAAACACCAAAACTCTGCAATGCACAATATATATATATATATATATATATATATATATATTAGTATTCATATAACATAACAGATTAACTCATCCAATATATATATATATATATATATATATATATATATATATATATATATATTTATATATATATATATATAAATAAAAATATATATATATATTAGTATTCATATAACATAACAGATTAACTCATCCAAAAATGTTAGGTTTTCACATGAAGGGACATCAGTCCAAGACCTATTAGTCTTGTTTTTTACAACATTAAATAGGACATAATTTTAATGATTGTTCTACACACCCAAAAACTCAGGACTACTACGGAAGATACTTGGGCAACTTTGTGCTGTGGCCCACATGTTAGTGAGCAATATTTGACGATTCTACCTTTGTCTTGGTCCCGTATGAACCAAAACTAACCCATATCGGTTGATGGGCATTTATGCAGTGATTTAAATTCTGAAAAGTCCAACCTTCTACATATAAATTTTTTGACTAAATTATAATTTGATACCGTCAACTATTCCAATGTTCAACTTAATATCATAATCTTTGATAGTTAATAACTTAATACCTTTTTTAAACTAATATCGAAAATGAAGGGTCGGCCGACGACCGCTATGTGAACGGAAAGGAAAAGTGTTTCTTTCCAGAAGAGATAGTAAAGGAATTTATAAATGATAATTAAGTGAGAGTTGTCTTTCTTAATGGTGTTGGTAGAGTATAATAAGCTGCTTGGCTTCAAATATTGGCTAAAGGGAAAAATAAAGTCATTTTCTTTAATAGATCTAAATAATGATGATTTTAAAAATAGTCTAAATAGATTTTAGAGATTATGGGCTGTTGGGCCTTAGCAAATAAGCTTTATTTTTAAGAAAATTTCTATTCTTTATAAATACTAAAGTAATTCGAAAATTAGGTTTGTGCTCGGAAATGGGTTCGGGACAGGGCCAGACAAACAAAAGTCCAGGAATTTATATTTTGAAAATAATAATAATAATAATAATAATAATAATAATAATAATAATAATAATAATAATCTGGCAAAATATTAATTTAGCAACATGCGATTTAATAATTTTCTAAAAAAAATACCATTTCCTAATTAAACAATTTTTATTAATAATTAGCTAATTTAAATCATTCAAATAATTAACTAAAAGTTACGGGTTTCACAACCTTCCCTCCTTAGAAAATTTCATCCTCGAAATTTAAAGAGATAGGGTTAGGAATTACCTCAAGTCTCAAATAAATACGGGTACTGCTCCCGCATCTCATCTTCTCGCTCCCAAGTAGACTCGCCTGGGGAATCGTGCCTCCACATAACTCTGACTATGGGAGTCACTGAAATTCTGGTCCTCTTCTCGCCTCTATCCAAAATCGCTACAGGCTTCTCTGGTACAGTGAGACTCGGTCCGATCTCCAACTCTGAATGGTCCAAGACGTGATTCTCATCAGGTACATATTCTCTGAGCTGTGAGACGTGGAAGACGTTGTGCACGCCCTCTAGATTAGCTGGTAGAGCTAACCTATATGCCACTTCTCCAATCCGGCTCAGAACTTCAAACGGACCAATGTATCTGGGACTCAGCTTCCCAGCTCTGCCAAATCTGATTGTACCTCTGGTAGGAGAAATCTTCATGAAGACTTTATCTCCTTCTTCAAATGCCAGTGGTCGACGACTGCTGTCTGCCCAGTGCTTCTGTCTGTCTTGAGCAATCCTGAGCTTGTCTCTGATAAACTTCACCTTCTCTGCTTGCGTCGGTCACCATCTCTGGACCCAGCAGTACTCTTTCTCCTACATCGTCCCATGCCAGTGGTGTACGGCAACGACGTCCATAAAGAGCTTCGAATGGGGTCATACCAATACTGGCTTGGTAGCTGTTGTTGTAAGAAAACTCTACCAAGTGCAGATGGTCTTCCCACGATCCTCCAAACTCCAAGACACAAGCTTGCAGCATATCTTCAAGTGTCTGAATAGTCCTCTCAGATTGCCCATCAGTCTGAGGATGATAAGCTGTGCTGAACTTCAACTGGGTCCCCAAGCTGTCATGCAAACTCTTCCAAAAATGTGAGGTAAAACGAGTGTCTCGGTCAGAAACAATGCTTACCGGTACGCCATGAATCCGGTAGATGTGCCGCATGTACAATGCTGCCAACTTCTCAGTGGATAAACCAACTTTGAAGGGAATAAAGTGAGCTGACTTGGTTAGTCGGTCCACTATTACCCAGATGGCATCCTTCCCTCCTTGGGAACGAGGCAGTCCTCACACGAAATCCATCGTGATATGCTCCCACTTCCATTCTGGGATGTCCAGCGGTTGTAGAAGTCCTGCAGGTCTCTGTCTACTAGCCTTCACTTGTTGACAAATCAAGCATCTAGCAACATACCTGGTGACATCTTTCTTCATTCCACTCCACCAGACAATAGTGCGCATATCCCTATACATCTTATTGGCTCCAGGATGTATGGAATATTGAGACTGATGCGCTTCCTTCATCAACTCGTTCCTCAGTTCGCCAGACGGTACACAAAGCCTCGTACCATTCTTCAGAGCTCCGTCACTGGCAATTGAGAAACCCTCAAGTGTTCCTGCCAACACTTGATCTCTCAGCTTGCAAAGTGCCTCATCTTGAAACTGCGTCTCCTTGATCTTGTCCATCAGGTTCGAGCTCACTTGCAACTTCATCAACATAGAATCTGAATCCCGCTTCTTCTGTCCAGGCAGTAATATCTCCAATCCAAGCTTCTCTATGTCCTCCAGCAGGTGCCTCTCCTTGGTTAAGAACATCGCCACTGGGTATCGACTAAGTGCATCAGCGACCACATTAGCCTTACCCGGGTGGTATTGCAGGTCGATGTCGAAGTCCTTCATTAACTCCAGCCATCGCCTTTGCCTCATGTTCAACTCTTTCTGAGTGAAAACATACTTCAGACTTTTATGATCTGTGTATATTTCCACTCTCTCTCCATATAGATAATGCTTCCAAAGCTTCAACGCAAAGATGACTGCAGCAAGCTCCAGATCATGAGTGGGATAGTTCTTCTCATGAGTCCGTAATTGCCTAGATGCATAAGCAATCACTTTCCCATGTTGTTGAAGAACGCAACCCAGTCCTTTGCCCGAGGCGTCACTGTAGATTGTGAATCCACCGGATCCTGCGGGTAGCGCAAGGATTGGTGCAGTGGTGAGCCTCTTCTTCAACTCCTCGAACGCTGCTTGGCAGTCCTCCGTCCAGATGAACTCTTCATTCTTCCGAGTCAGCTTCGTCATTGGTTCAGCAATTCTAGCAAAGTCCTTCACGAACTTCCGATAGTAGCCCGCCAAGCCCAAGAAACTTCTGATGTCAGCAACTGAGCTTGGGGTAGGCCACTTCTCCACAGCAGCTATCTTCTTTGGGTCCACAGAAATTCCTTCTCCTGTGACAACATGGCCAAGAAAATCCACTTTGTCTAGAAAGAATTCATACTTGGATAGCTTACCGTACAGCTTCTCCTTCCTCAAAGTTTCCAGAACTTTTCTGAGGTGCTCTTCGTGCTCCTCCTTCGTCTTTGAATAGATCAGTATGTCATCAATGAAGACGACGACAAACTGGTCTAAGTATTCATGGAAAACCTTGTTCATAAGGTTCATGAACACAGCAGGAGCATTCGTCAGACCAAACGGCATGACCAAGAATTCAAACTTGGTGTTGAATGCCGTCTTGGGAATGTCTTCCTTCCTGACCTTGATCTGATGATAGCCAGACCTGAGATCAATCTTGGAAAACACCTTGGCTCCACTCAATTGATCAAATAAGTCATCGATCCGGGGTAGAGGGTACTTGTTCTTGATTGTGACATTGTTCAGCGCCCGGTAGTCGATGCACATCCTCACCGTTCCATCCTTCTTGGGCACAAACAAAACAGGTGCTCCCCAGGGTGAAGCCCCGTCTCGAATGAATCCCAGAGACTTCAGTTCGTTGATCTGCTCCTTCATCTCTTTGGCCTCCTTCGGGTTGACTCTATAACATCCCTTAGAAATCGGGGGAGAGCCAGGGACTAAATCAATAGTGAATTCTATGTCCCGATCTGGGGGTAGCCCAGGAAGACTATCAGGGAAAACATCCATGAATTTTGCTATGATAGGATGGGGTGGTCCAGGTTCTTCAGAAATAGAGTAGACAATACTCTCCATAACCTCCGGAGCTCTAGAGACTTCAAACTCTGGCCCTCCAGGTGGGCTGAAGATTACACATCCTCTGTGACAATCTATCAGCGCATGCTGCTTGCTCAACCAGTCCATTCCAAGGACTATGTCATAGTTGGGCAAGGGCATTACCAGTAAAGGTGCTACAAACTTATGGCCAGATATTAAAATGGGGCAATTACAGGTCTCTGTTATAGGTAGGGGTCCACCTCCAGTCATAACCCTACAAATCCTCTTGCTAAAGCCAGTAACTATGTGGTGTGCAGAGATAAACTTGGTTGCAATGAAACTGTGTGTTGCACCAGAGTCGAATAAAACTAATGCAGGATGAGAATGTACATAGATGTAACCTGATATGACATCCGTATTAGGTTCTTGCTCCGGCTCAGGTTCCTCTGCAGTTAGGGCAAAAGCTCGTCCAGTCCTCTGTTGATGCTGCCCAAATTATTGCTGCTGAGTGGGCAGAGGTCCTTTCTGCTGATTTCCTCCAGCTCTGTTGGCCGCTGAGGGGCAGTCCTTCACTTGGTGGGTGGTAGACCCACAGATCAGACATTGTCCAAGCCTCTTCCGACAGATGTTCACCTGATGACCCGGCCTCTTGCAATAGCTACAAACAGGGATCTGCTTCTGGGGTACTACATCATTATTCCTTGCTTGCTGGTGATGCTGGGGCCTGTTGTTGTTGTTGTTGTTGTTGTTGGGCTTCTTCTGATTACCCTGGAAGTTGCTAGTTCCAGGATAATCTCTCTTTGAACGGGCAGGTTGGCTCTTCTCTATATCTTGGGCTCTCTCCAGAATCTTCTCATAAGTCTTAGCTCCGCCAGAGATCACATAAGTGCGAATCTTCTCTCGAAGTCCATACTTGAATCGTTCAGCACGATCAGCAGGATCAGCCACCATGTTTTTGGCAAATCGGCTTAGCTGGCCGAATTCTGCCGTATACTCTCCCACAGTCATATTGCCCTGCTTTAAGTTCTGGAATTGTCGCTCCATCTCCCGCAACTCTGAAGTTGGGAAGAATTTCCTCTGGAACAACTTCTTGAAGGTGTCCCAATCAACCTGTCTATCCTGGAGTCGGGGTTCATTCCGATACCAGGTGCTAGCTACATTCTGCAGTTGAAGTCCCACTGCTTCGGCCTTGAGGTCTTCTGGAAGCCGAGCAACGCTCAGGAGACGCTCCATATTGTCGAGCCATTCATCAGCATAGACAATTCCCTCGGTTCCCTTGAAGGGTCGAGGGTTCTGCTTCTTAAAGCTCTCAATATCGTCCATCTTGGCAATATGATTTCCATTAATTAAATGGCCTTATTATTACATAAATTAATTCTTAAATTTATGTTTACCTTGGCAGGCCTTGGTTCCTGTTGAGCTGCTTCTCCTCTTTCCAGTGCAGCCATTGCCACGCTATGGGCGTTCTCCATGCCTTCTCTCATAATGGCCGTCTGCTCACGATGAGCTTCAGCTTGAGTTCTCTGGGCTTCTAACACTCCTCTTAGCAGACCTATGAGGTCAGTGGGGTCCACAGGCACCGGTGGGGCAGCTGGAGTGGGCGTAACCACAGGGGGTTGCATCTCCGTCAGAGAAGATGATGGATCTACGGTTGAAGCGGCAAATAACCCACGAGGTGCATTCAATGGTGTAAAACCCGGACTTGGATGAGGCGGTGGGGTTTGATCAGGTGTTGACATCCCATCGCCAGCAGGGTTGGTATTGTCAGTGGCTATTCTCTGGAAGGTTTAGGATATAAACATAAGCAAGGTAGCCTATCTAAAATAAAAATATTTAATTATAATATATATCGGTCCTAGGTTGTGGCAAATTAATGTTCTAATGTTCTAAATGTTTCCTAGGTTTTCCTAAGTTGTTGATATAGAGACCTGCATGGGCCACCACTAAAACATGTCACGACCCGATCCAATTTCTTGGGTCGACTCGGATCATGCCCAGCCTGTACCGTTGTTGAGACGGCGGCAGTAAGCTGTATTCCATATGTAGGTACAATCAACAACATTTGAAACTATAATTGCCATAACATTTAATTTAAACGATAAAATAAACTTGTTCATTACAGAGCTTGTCCACAACTTAAACATAACATATAATTTATTTAAAAGTTAAACTCCAACTAAGCAGATGTGTCATCATCATCTCCATGGACCTCGTCTGTGAGCACAACAGGGTACAGCTCCGGGTCGTAGTAACTACTAATCAGTAGCTCTGAGTCATCAATAGGACCTATTGGGGTGGGGGATCCAGTCAGGAAAGGAGCAAGTACAATTATAAAAATTAACAATTTGCATAATGAATAGAAACTTGCAATATTAAATAATTTTGAAACAATGATTTCCAACTATAAAATAATTGTGATTTGAGTAAGCAGTATCTATGATCGGTTTAGGATGATTCAATTGTATCCTATTGATATGGTCCGGCCTAACCCCGTGTGAAGAGGGTAAGCTCGCACATTCATTAACTATTTGGCTTTGATCATAGATAACTACGCTACTCCCCATTATCCCGATGCAATGATTCTGTATATTACTCTAGGAGAGAGTACGTGAAACAATTGTGTATTTAACATGCAAAATTTCTAATATTAATTAAACTGCAATAACCACAACCGTACTTGCCTTGATTTAAATTGGACGTTGATGGAGGTTCCGAATAGTTGCTAGTTTCGCCTTCCAAATCCTACAAGTGGAGCGTCTATACTTATCAATCTGCATCAATCCAACTAAGTGTGCTAGTTACAATCTTTAGTACCTTTCCTAGTCAAATTTTATCTTTTTATTCTAATTAAAGCATGATTATTTAGATGGGTTACTATTTACAAAGAAACATCAATTTAAACTTTTTTTTTTTTAGAAAATTGCAATTTATCATTAAAACTTGTATTTTGTACATAAAACTAATATTTATTTAATAAGTGAGAGAATCACTAATTAATCAACTAATATATTATAGTTATTCTAACATTTACGTTATACTAACACATCCAGAAAAATAAAATCTAATTATTACATCTTCACAGCATGGACAAGTAATTGGGCTTATGCTCTTACAACCCGATTTACATGAATTTAAATAAGACGAAAAATGGTTAGTCTCAAAATTAAATAATAATAAATCTACAATTCCTAATTTAAATTATAGAAAAATATTGTGAGTCTCAGACTCTGGTCCAGTCTTCACGTTTTAGCTACTCTGCCTCAACGTCCGGTCGAACCGGTGCGTTTGCATTTCGTTGGGGCCCAGTAACCAATTATGGTTGTCGCCCAAAAATACCAAAATCATTTTTAAATCATTTTATTAAATTTTTTTCGAAAATTTCGGCAGCATTCCCTCTGTTTTCGGTCAACCCAAAAACTGGGAAATGCTCCGTTTACCTGCAAAATAACTCCCAAATCTGAAATACATATATAACCATCCACAGAAATAATTTTCGAAGCCAAATCGGAAAACCCGAAACAATATCGGAAAACCATAGAACTAACAGTTCATCTCGAAACTCACAGAACCAATCTGAAAACCCAACAAAACCAAATAAACATAAACTTTCTAAATCTCAGAATTTATTCCCGAAAATTTCTCGGAAAACCCGAGAATTGAAAACACAGAACCGTCTCCGAAGAATTTTCGAAAATCCCGAGAATTCACAGAACATTGTTCTGTCCTAAATAATCCAATTATTCACAGAACCAACCAGCAGCAATACATTTCCGAAGAAACTTCGGAAAAACCGAATCGATAACGTAAACGTAACGTTACCGAAAAATCCGAATTCTCGAAGAATTCGGTTGGACCAGAATATCATCATAGACAAGAAAAATCCGAATTAAATACAGGATCCAAAGTTTACCCAAACCGATGGCGAAAACGAAAACTCCGGAACACGTGGAACGTGTTCAACAGCGAATCGGGACAGCCGGAAACGAACGGGGACGAGCGGGTGGTCGCCGGTGGCCTGGCCGGGCTGTCACCGACGGTCAGCGGGCCGCCAGTCGCGGGATCGGAGCGCCGAGGTCGAGAAACACGCCGGGAAGCGGCGTCGGGTAGGGCGACCCGGTGGGGTCGGGCTAGGGGTGCTCCGGGAAGTACTCGGCCGGCCTTGGGCGGAGGTCGACGGTCGGGATCGGCTCCGGGAACTTGGCTAGGGTTTGTGGTTAGAAAAAATGGGTTTGAGAGTAGTGTTGGGGGAATGGAAGAAAAGAAGGGGTTTATATATAGGAGAGGGAAAGAGCGGTTACGGGAGAGGAAGGGTTCGCCGGAGTAATGACGGTGGCGGGGCGGTTTCGGAAATGAAGGGTCGGCCGACGACCGCTATGTGAACGGAAAGGAAAAGTGTTTCTTTCCAGAAGAGATAGTAAAGGAATTTATAAATGATAATTAAGTGAGAGTTGTCTTTCTTAATGGTGTTGGTAGAGTATAATAAGCTGCTTGGCTTCAAATATTGGCTAAAGGGAAAAATAAAGTCATTTTCTTTAATAGATCTAAATAATGATGATTTTAAAAATAGTCTAAATGGATTTTAGAGATTATGGGCTGTTGGGCCTTAGCAAATAAGCTTTATTTTTAAGAAAATTTCTATTCTTTATAAATACTAAAGTAATTCGAAAATTAGGTTTGTGCTCGGAAATGGGTTCGGGACAGGGCCAGACAAACAAAAGTCCAGGAATTTATATTTTGAAAATAATAATAATAATAATAATAATAATAATAATAATAATAATCTGGCAAAATATTAATTTAGCAACATGCGATTTAATAATTTTCTAAAAAAAAAATACCATTTCCTAATTAAACAATTTTTATTAATAATTAGCTAATTTAAATCATTCAAATAATTAACTAAAAGTTACGGGTTTCACACTACCAAAACTGGAACGGCATATTCCAGGATTATTCTCTAGGGACATAAAAGAAAACTTTACGGGCCATCCAGAAGCATCTTGGGCCATCTAGAATAATCTTGGGCCTTTCAGAGAAATCCACCGTCTTCTGGAGAGTTTTGCCATCTTCTGGAATGTTCTAGAAGCTTTCCGCATAACCTTGGTCCGTGGAAAGGTTATGCAACTTGGCCTCGGGCGGGATGCAACATTTGGACGTTACATTCTCCCCCACCTAAGGCGTTGACGCCCTTGTCAACCATGCTCGCTGAAAAATGCCTGGACCTCGGCCTCGATCTGATGCAGCGTATCAGCACGTTCCCAGCTAGACTCGTCATGCGGCATTCCTTTCCATGGGATGAGGTACTCCACATACGGGGACATGCCTCGCCGACGAATGGTCCTCTTTTCCAACACGACTTCCACCTCCTTCTCGAAGGATGTAGTCATGGTCGTCGTCGGTCGCTTCGGAACTCCTCACTGGGTATCCTCCAAGCCTTCATGGTACGGCTTCAAGCAACTGGCATGAAAGACGGGACGAGTCTTCAGCTTGGCGGGCAGCTCGAGCTTGTAGGCCACCTTGCCTACCTTCTTGAGCACGGGGAAGGGACCTTCGTACTTCCGAATCAGTCCTTTGTGTACTTTCCGGAACACCTTGAACTATTGCGGCTGTAACTTCATCATGTCCCTCTCCTTGTACTCAATCGGCCTCCGCCTCGCGTCGGCCCATTTCTTCATCATCCTTGCGGTCTTCCCCAGAAATGTCTTGGTAATGTTCGCCTTGAAGTCTGAAGTAAACAGGGTGGCCGTAGGGCTTCTACTCGAGGACCCCGCACTCAGCATGTGCGGGGCAAGGGGCTGTCGACCCATCACCAGCTCGAATGGGCTGCTGTGCGATGACTCGCTCCGTTGAAGATTGTAGCAGAACTGAGCGACGTCGAGGTGATGCACCCAATCCATCTGGTTGTCACTCACAAAGTGCCGTAAGTACTCCTCGAGTAGTGAATTAACCCGCTCGGTCTGTCCGTCCGTCTGCGGGTGGAAGCTGGTCGAGAAGTGAAAGTCCTTTCCGAGGATTTTGAACACTTCCGTCCAGAACTTCCCCATGAAGCGGGGATCCCGATCGCTGTCTATGTTCACCAGGATGCCCCAAAACTTCACCACGTGGATGATAAACAATCGTGCGGCCTCCTCTGCTGTGCAGTCCATTGAAGCAGCAATGAAGGTCGCGTACTTTGAGAACCGGTCCGCCACCACGAGAATGGACCCATGCGCCCCCACTTTCGGCAGGACAGAGATGAAGTCCATCAATATGCTCTCCTACAGCCTGCTCGGCACGGAAAGAGGTTCCTGTAGGCCCCCGGGCTTCTGATGGTCCACCTTATCTTGTTGATACACAAGACAAGTGCGCACATAGTCCTCCACAGACTCGCGCATGCGAGGCTAGTAGTAGGCAGCCTCTAGTAGGGCTAAGGTCCGTTTTGCCCCGGGTGTCCAGCCTACTTCGTACCATGGCACTCCTTGAGCAGCTGTCTCCGTAAGCTACCCTACTTGGGCACGACCACTCTGTCGCCCTTGGTATAGAGAAGTCCGTCTTTCAACCAGAACCTTCTCATTTTGCCCTCATTGACAAGCTTCACTAAAGCCTGTGTCAGCAGGTCCTCCATGATACCCACTCGAACACGGTCCAGAATGTTCCCCTTGAACAAGCACACTGATGTGAGCTCAACCTTCTTACTGAGCGCATCAGCCACCCGATTTTCCTTGCCAGGTTTGTATTGTAACTCCATGTTGAACTCGGTTAGAAAATCTTGCCATCTCGCCTACTTCGGAGACAGCTTCTTCGGGGACTAGAAGTAGCTCGTGGCAACATTGTCCGTCATGACCACGATCTTGGTGCCGAAAAGGTAGTGCCGCCATCTCCTCAAGATATGCATGACCGCGGTCATCTCCTTCTCTTGCACCGTGTAGTGCCGTTCGGTATCATTCAACTTACGGCTCTCGAACGTGATAGGGTGCCCTTCCTGCACCAATACCCCACCGATGGTGAAGTCGGACGCGTCTGTATGCACTTCGAATGCCTTGGAGTAGTCCGGCAGAGATAGGACCGGCTCCTCCATCACAACCCGCTTCAGTGCCTCGAATGCCTCCTCGTATCGGGGCGTCCAGCTCCATGCCCGATCCTTCCATAGCAGATCGGTCAGAGGCGCTGCGATGGCGGAATATCCTCGGATGAACCGCCGGTAGTAGTTCGCCAGGCCAAAGAACGATCGCAGCTATGTCGGCCTGGTGGAAGCCTTCCACTCCCTTATGGACTGGACCTTTGTGCCGTCCATTCATATCTTGCCATGCCCGATCCAGTGCCCCAAGAACGACACCTCTTCTTGTGTAAATGAGCACTTCTCCCGTTTGACGAAGAGTTCGTTCTCCCTCAGCACTTGGAAGACGGTCTTCATGCTCAATGTGCACCTCCATTTTGTTTGAGTACACGACGATATCGTCGATATGGACCACGATGAACCGATTCAGGTAGGGATGAAAGAGCTTGTTGATCAAAGTATAAAAAGTCGTATGAGCATTTGTGAGACCAAAAGGCATAACAATAAACTCATATGCGCCATACCTTGTGACGCATGCCGACTTAGCCTCATCACCCTCCACAATCTGGACTTGATAATATTTCGAGTACAGATCAAGTTTGGAGAAGTATCTTGGGCCTCCCAATTGGTCGAACAAGTCTGCCACCAACGGGATAGGATACTTGTTCTCGACGATCACCTTGTTTAGTGTACGATAGTCGATGCACAAACGAAGGCTTCTATTCTTCTTCTTTTGGAACAGCACTGGTGTGCCGTACGGGGCCTTCGACGGTCTGATGAATCCCGCATCCAGCAGTTCCTTGAGTTGCCTCTTCAACTCGTCTAGCTCGGGCGGGACCATGCGATATGGAGCCATAGCGGGCAACTTTGTGCCCGGCTCCAACTCGATGGCGTGGTCTACCTCCCTCCACGGAGGTAGCCTCTTTGGCAACTCCTTCGGCATGACATCCCCGAACTTCACAAGGACATCATCGATCTCAGGCGGAAGATCCTCCTGCACGGGCGCCACCTCCGTCTTGAGCACCGCAAGGTAGGTCATCTCTTCGTGTCGCATTCCCTTCTTGAGTTGTAAAGCGGAGAGGGCCTTCCCCTTCGCAAGCTCGCCTCATGCAACTGTCACCATGCACGGAAAGCTCTCCTCTATGATCTCGACGACTCCCAGATGCGGCATTGGGGCCGTCTTTGCCGAAGTGAGAAAGTCCATCCCGAGGATCATGTTGAAGTCATCCATTGGCGCAGCCATGAGTCTGGTGACACCCATCCAGTCTCCCAATTGGATCTTCACGTCTTTGGCCACCCCCTGCACAGGGCGCGCCTCTGAGTTGACTGCTTTATCTTGCTTGAGTCTTTTTCAAGCAACAGACCCAAGCGCTGGACCTCTGCGTCCAAGATGAAGTTATGGGTTGCCCCTGTGTCGACCATCGTCCTTGTGTTGTGGCTATTGATTTTTACATCCATGTACATCAGTTCTCGATTCGGGACTTTGGTCACGACTGCCTTGCTCTTCAAAGCATTTAGTAGGTGCAGGGCACCCATGTGAGCCCCCATCTTAGGCTCCTCTTCCTCAGCCTTCCCGTCTTGGACCGCATTCACCCTCTTGCATTTGTTGGTGCAGTCGCGTGCGAAGTGATTTCCATCGCACACGAAGCACTCGATCTTTTGCTCCGTCGGAGGCTTCGCATGATGCTTGTCCTTTGACGGGGCTCCCTTTCCGTTGTTCTTTTTGTCTCCCCTACCGTTGAAATTGGTGATGGTCTTTGCCTTGGTGTCACGACCCGTACCCTGATTAGGGGCACGAGAACGTGGGTACGTCCAGCCTACGCCGCAGTGTCGGCGGTAGAACGCTGTATAGGTCATCTATAACATCTAACATCTAACAACAAGATATATAAACCTGTCATCTCCGCACGGAGGTATAACATAACATCTCAACTCTATATCTCAAACACAAGTCTAGGAAAGATAGAGCACGATATGGAATCAGATAAAAGAAAGGAACTGAAATATAAATAGAGTTATCACACTACACAAAGTAGATGTCCAACACAAATAAGTACAAAACCTGAAATATAACTAAGTCACAACTAACAATCGGAACAATCCGATATAAAATGAAAACTATAAACACTAGACTAGACTAGGCACCCTCTACTGAGCTAGATGCTCCTCAGGCTCCTGAAGGTCACCCTCATGTGTCCCATAGAAGGTAGGACAGTCACCATCATCATCTGTAATATTTTCAACAGGTCCAGTCAGGACAGGAACGAGCACAATACATCTCACGCAGTTCATATCATGTTGGGAAATGTAAAGCATGCATAGAGTAAGATACATGGACTGTAAAGAAATATATATAAAAACGAGAGAGATTTGATAACTGGAAATATCTATATATATGATAAGTAAGAAATGTAGGTAACCTGTGATTTAGAGCATGAGATGGTTATATAAACGGGTTTAGGACATATACAAGATTTCATAAGATTTCACAAGATTTGTACAAGATGGGATTTTGATCACATAACCATTTCCTACTCACCCTCCCCAATCAATACACAAGGATCCAGTCAAGTTACGTTACCTTGCACAAGAGGTTTTTATCATGTTTGCTCACGTGATCATGAGAGTATAAGATTGCACAAGAGTATACATGAAAGCGGTGTACATAAAATACAAGATGTTCGTGAAAAGCACATGATAACTGTATTTGATGTACCCCGAGGGGGATAACATCGCATGACAAGATCCATATAGTACCAATCCGTGATAATAACGTGACAGCATCATGTAAAGTAATCTAGAGCAAGAATATAAATCCTAACAAGTATGAAAAGATCAGAGAATGTACTCGCCTGTCATCCTGTATGACTGATATGAATAGATGTTCGAACTGGTGTCACAGAGTCCTATTTAGAGTAAAACAGGTCACAATATATCCACAATGGTAAAATTAGAGTATACAATGCATACTACATGATTCTAGGTCAATCTGGTCAAAAGTCAACTCTTGGTCAACTCTAGAAGTCAAACTAGGTCAAACTAGTCAAATACTAGCCAACATGATCAAGCTAGGTCAAGTCTAGGTCAAACTTAGACTAACTAAGGTTTTGGGTCAAACATAGACTAGTCAATAAGGTAATTAGGTCAATCTTGACTAATGGTCAGCTTCTAGTCAATTCTCTAAGGCTAACACAAATCATGACACAACTCCTAAGTATCCCACTTAACCCCATACATATCTTAATCTACATAGGACTATCCTCATAACCATATGGTCAAACATAAATCAACTAGTTTAATAGTCTAGGGTTTAGTCAAACCTTAGTTATCAAGCCCTTTAAAGTCCATCCAAGCTATTTCTAGGTTAAATTGGTCAAGGTTAGATCAACCATGGTCAAATTAGTTAGGGTTTAGTCAAACTAGTCATTCTAGGTTATTTTAAGTCAAATATAGGTTAACTAGGTCAAGTTTGACCTAAGGTTGACTTTGGTCAACTTTAGTCAAACAAGGTCAACTACCTAGGTCTAGTAGGCCTAATGGTCTATCCTAACTCATTGGCCATAGGCCATAGGCTAGTACATCTAGGGCACTAGTAGATACATATAGGTATCTATATATATATATACAATAGATACATACACTATCTATACAATATATATATATATATTCATAGGCCATATTATATATATATACATATCTACAATATATATACAATATATATCCCACTATATATATACCATATATAATCAATATATAAAATACTATATATAACATATATATACATATACATAAAACATATATATATATATATATATATATATATATATATATATATATATATATATATATATATATATATATATATATATATATATATATATATATATATATATATATATATATATATTTTTAAAACATATATATATATATATATATATATATATATATATATATATATATATATATATATATATATATATATATATATATATAGAGAGAGAGAGAGAGAGAGAGAGAGAGAGAGAGAGAGAGAAAGAGATGTGAGTGAGTGAGAGAGATAAAGAGTGAACAAGAGAGAGAGAGAGAGAGAGAACAATAGAGAGAGAGAGAGAGATGTGGGAGTGTGTGTGTGGGGTGTGTCACAGTGAGAGGGGGGGGGGGGGGTTTCTCAGAATTCTGAGAATGGCACAAACACACACACACATTACATAACTACATACATATATACATATACTCATATATACATATATACACATGCAATTTCACCCAAACTCCCACCTACACACACATACACACATATATATGTATATACAATACGTATACATACAAATACATGTATATTAAACATCAAAAATCATTTTGAATCTCGAATTTGAAAACTGGAAAATAACACAAAACTGGAAAATAATAACTGTGACAGTGGGTTAGGGTAAACCCAGAACCAACCCCTAAACTCGACGATGGTCCCGAACCAAGGGTTGGTAAGTGTTGCCCCAAGTGTCCCCTAGCTTCTAGGGTGCCTGAGACACAGTTCCGACACGACACAACGTGTCAATCTCGAAAAAACCCAATCGGGTAAACCCAGGACACAGGAAATGTCACCGCGTCGTGCACGCGTGCACTTAGCTCTAGGACACGACACGCACACACTCGTGTCTCGTGCTCGTGTCCCTAGGTTCGCCTAGGGTCAGGCTAGGGTTAGGATAGCCTGTCTCGTGTCCACGTCCCCTCATGTGTCGACACGAGACCCGTATCAGTCGAGGAAACTCGACTGATACACGCGGTGCAGCGTAGTGTAGTGTAGTAGGTTCGACGCCTCGTGGACACGACACACACCACGTGGGGCCACGTGGTCGTGTCCACGTGTATCCCACGTGTTGGGCTACACACTCGTGTCACCACGAGGTGTCCTCGACTCGTGTCCACGCGACACGACACGCGTGTCAAAGTGCTCTGTGCAGTGCGCACAGTGCAGTATAAAACCCATGTTCGTGTCAGAGCTCTCTCGACACGACATGAGAGGCCGAGATATTTGAGGGGGGGCCTGTCAGAGGTTGCCCCCACGTCTGTGCCAAGTGGCACGTGTCCATGTGGCGTGATGATGAAGAAATTAGGGTCGGGTAGCAGGGGATTAATCGAACCCCTGTGCAGTGTCAGTGCTGTGGGTTCGTGTCCGATTTGGACACAAAAATGGACCCAAAATGTGCTCAGTCAGGTATGGTTGTGATCAGCAAGTCTAGGACTACACACACATGTAATTTGTTTTACAAATTATTGAAATTCATTTCTTTGAGGCATTTGAACAAACACAGTTTTATAACCTAGGATACGTGTCCGATACGGACACCAAACCAACCCTAGATTTCACCAAACTTGTCCCACAGCTAGGGTAGACCTATATGCATGCATTTATGAAGAAAAAACACAATATTAACTATGTATGAGGGTATTTACCTATTGAGTGAAAACTCAAGTTTTTTAACAAAATGAGGGGGTGTGTCCTATCCACTTGTTGGTGTCCAAGTCCTTGTGTCCAGCTTGCTAGCCTCCCTTAGCACCCTCTAGGTTGTAGGAACCCAATGCAAAAGACTAGGAGTGATTTGGTTCAAATTTGATCAAGTTATGGATGTTTGAAGTGGAGGGATTTTTCAATGTTTCATGAAGTTGTAAAAATGGCTTGAATGAATGATGGGGTGACTAAATAGGAAGGGGGCATGGTAGGGGGTGCCCTATGGCCTTCCTTCAAGGTAAAGGCAAGGACTTCCTTGCCAAAGTTTTGGATATTTTAAGCAATCTATGGAAAAGATCTAATATGTAAATATCTAGATATTTCTTCTACTTTAACCCATGGAAATATCTATCCTCAAGCTTCTAGGTTAGTGGCTAATCTCTAGATTAGGGATAAACTAGGTTAGGGGCTCTCATGACACTTAACAATAATTAAATAATAATAAAAACACATAAATACAAATAATTCCAAATAAATCCTAGAAAATTACCAAAATACCCTTTTGACTAAAAAGTGGTAATTGATATTCTAAACACATGGTTAGGCTCACATGGTCATGGTTAGTCTCTAGGTTATGAAATCTCTAGGATTTACACTAGGGTTATACTAGTAAAAATCACAAAGTCATAAGTCATGACTTAGAAAATAGTTTTAATTAACTAAAAATCACCAAAAATCATAATATGGTTTAAATATTATTATTAAATAATGATAATTACAAAATTTCAAAATTATTCTCATTTTAGAAATTGGGTGCAACACTTGGGCTTGGGAATATCGCTCTGCCGATACTCCATCATGTTCTCGGCCGCTACAACGGCCGTGTTCAGATCTGTCAGGCGTTGCCTCTGCAACTCTTGTGCTGCCTACGGTTGCAGACCGTCTAGGAAGAAGAATAGGCGATCTTCTTCGCCCATACTGGAAATGGCAAGCATCAGGCGGATGAACTCTGCCACATACTCCTTGATGGACCTGGTGTGCTTGAGTTGTCGCAAACTCCACCTCACGACGTACTCCACCTTCTTCGGGTAGAATTGAGACTCGATCTCCTTCTTGAGATCCTTCCAAGTCTCGATCGAGCATAGTCCATTTTCTATCACGATGCACCTGCGTCACCACCATAGCTTAGCATCATCAGAGAAAAATATGGATGTCGTGTTTACCTTATCGGTCTCATCTTCGATGCAAACCGCCTTCAGGTACTGTTCGACATTCCAGATGAAGTTATCCACCTCCTTCACGTCTCGTACGCTGTTGAAGGATTTGGGTTCTAGATACTTCACCTTTTGGGCCGCCTCCCTCCTCGGAGATGCACCACCAGCAACGGCCTTCTCGAGGATCGCCGCCTTGATTTTCAACTCCTCACGCAGTTCGGCAATCTCCGCCTTGGTAGCCTTTTGTTCCTCCTCAAACTCGGCTTGCATCTCGTGGAGTTGCTTCCGAAACTGCATCATCGTCGTCGCAATGTCAGTCTCCAACCCATGGGTGAACGTATCGTGGGTCGGTTGGTTCTGCTCCACTTCATGCTCGACGGCCATCACGCCCTTCTCCAGTATCTCCACGCGGGACGCCAACTCGCCAAGGGCCCGTTCCAACGACGGCTCCTTGTTCTTACCCTTCCTCGAGGGCTTCGTCTTCCCCTTAGGCGATGCGGGTTGCTCCTCGTGGTGGACGATTTCGGATGAAGACATAATGACAATCGACCTTTGCTCTGATACCACTTGTCACGAACTTAGTATTTTTTGCTAGCACTTTGTCCCGTGCGGTGCACTATCTTCCTCCTCGAAGACACGTGCAAGACTTCCCAACACGACTTAGCTAAATCGCTAAGAAAAATAAGAAGAGTGGAGCAAAGAAGGGACTCGTAAGAATTTCTTTATTGCTTGGAGAATGCTTACAAGTTTTTAGGTGGTGAGGAACAAATGTGTGAGGACCCTAATTTTTGGGAATTATTATTTTATTTTATTTTTTAGTATTTCTAATTATTAGGTCATATCGTACATAATTATGATTATATATGTACTTTTCTGTGTCTTTGATTTTTGGAGCACAAGACATGCCCATCTCTCCAAATGTCCTTCATGATTTTTGTAGTAGACATGATGACCTTCAATTTGATATATCATGTCCCATCCAAACTTGTCCCCTAGCATTCTTTTGATTTCATACAACTTTGGGTCAATTTAGGCCATTTGATTATTTACTGTAATTCTAGACCGAACTTCCAACTTGAGTGCATGACTCGACATTGATCAAAACTATTTGACCCAATATATAATTTTGACCCATTTTGAGTCTACGACACACATGCCAAGGGGGTGCCACTCAATCGAGTTTCCATGTGCTATTTAATTTCGAATGGCACGAGAGACTCATGGGTTGACTTTTCGAGTTTGATTTGATTAGAAAATATATTTAGACCCTAACCTAACCAATCCAATCCCACCTGGTAGGAAGCCAAGTTAGGTAGCCATAACTTAGTAGAATTATTATGAATTTATTTTGGAATTTTATACAGCCAAATAGATTTAAATACAATTTTGTATATATATATGATTATATTTATAATAGCTTAATACTATATACATGACAGTAGTCATGGTCAAGTTTTTTGATGCATAACGACTACAAATTTTGGCACGGCTAGTGTAGTTGCGTGCTTTGACTAGTGTTTTAGCCATGTCTAAGGAAGGCCCGGCCATAACATTGTCCCTACTAGAAAAATCAGTCAAAGTTGTGACTTGACCCCCCTATAAATGATTTAATTAGTTATTTATTAAGATTATGACTTTTAGGAGACTCGGTTGTACCAAATTAGCCCGGACTTGACCTGAACCCAACCCAAGCCCATGTAGTCATACGGTGGGTCCAAAGACGTCCATGTCAATATATTTTATGTGTGTATGTTGCACTTTATCTTTAATGATCTAGTAAATATTTTCTAAGAATTTGTTAAATATATAATATAGCTATCAAAATTAATTGATGTACAAATGATATTTTATTTAAAAATATGATAACTAATTTTTTTAAACTATCTTTGTAGATTTTGGCTATATACATATATATATTTGTGTATATACCTATAGATACAATATTATTTATAAAGGTTAGTATATATATACATATATACAAGTCACATATGTATGTATTTAGTAAATTTTTACTTAAATATATGGACTAATAAGTAATCCTATAAGTAAATTTTGACTTAAGATACAGTTGTTATTTTCTACTAAATTAGAATTTGTTTTGAAATACCATAGCATTTTAAATATTTAGGTATATTGTACATATACATTATATATATACAGCTAATATATTAGAGATAGATGTGAACAGTGCATGAGCACTGTTCACTATCCCTTCCCTCGCGTGTAGAAGGAAAGGAAAGGAATTTCCCGAATTTGAATCCAAAGCAAACTCAAACCGATTGCAAACTAATCTTTTCCAATACCAACCCAATCAAATTCTCTACGAGATCGCCCTAAATCTAGGTTCGAATCCAGATCAAATTTAGATTGAAAATATTCGGTTAAAAACCTATAATTATATTCCTAAAGTTCGATAGTACGTATCGAGAAAACCTACGAAAACTCTAGCCACCCTCGATCCCACGACTTGGAACCATCCCCTGACAGCCCAGCGGCCATGCCAACCTCCTAGAGCCACCTGCGAAGGACGAAGCACCGCCTTTAAAGCCACTATAGTTGTCAGAATGCTCAACACAGAGAGTGCTCTGTTCTGTCACCCGACTTCAAGGTACCCTAGTTTCGAACCCTATTTCTCTAATCCTACTAGATCGTTTCACGAACCATCAATTCGTATGCAAAGGCCAAATGACCCCCTAAAAATAACTTTAACAAGTTTTAGTTTAATTGCAATTATTTGCTGGTAAAATCACTGCAAATATTGGAAAAATCCACTGATTATGTTATGTGGTTTTCAGTTTTA
Source organism: Iris pallida (assembly GCA_029216955.1). Taxonomy (NCBI): domain Eukaryota; kingdom Viridiplantae; phylum Streptophyta; class Magnoliopsida; order Asparagales; family Iridaceae; genus Iris; species Iris pallida. The sequence continues at coordinate 20,492,021 of JANAVB010034617.1, forward strand.
CGAAACCTGTTTTGGAAGGCCAATTAATGGTAATCCGTAGAGAGTTTAGAAAATATACCTGAATAGTATTTTAGTCAACCTAAATACCATCAAAACCCTTTTTGTAGTTTAACTTTTCATCGAGTATATGCTGAGAAATTAGTTTCCCAAAACTGAGAAAAACTACTTTCAAAACAATTTTAATTTTAGGAAAACCCATCGATACGCGGTCCGTCCCGTCAAACAGGGCGACGTGGTCACAAACCGAAAGCATCGAAAGGTGAATATCAAGTTTCCGGACGTGTGGGCTTTGACGAAACTCGAATTGGTTGCGTGTGCGCGACGAATTTGATGTGTATCCGTCAAAATTTACCGTATCGGCCTTTTCCGAAATTCTTCAATTATTTTGTGCACGTTCGTCAAATCGAGACGAAACTTGTGCCAGAAGGACCGTATCATTTTTTTGGTCATGTATGCCAAGTTTGGTCTGAATCTGAGACAGTTGACCGGATCGCCGTTTTGCGGGCCCTACTATCCAACTCAATCGACGAATTTGTGCACGGCCCGCCAGAATCCAACTTTGGACATACCGTTGGGTTCGACTCATCAAAACAAATCTGTAGACCTGTAGTTTGATGACTTTAGATAGCATAGACTCTGGCACGCTTTTCGGTACTGTCACGCCCCAGAACCAGAATACTGGAGAGCGGGGGCAGACATAGCCAGCTACGTATATTGAAATAGAATACATCTCAACTATACGGTCACGGCTGTCTAGATATGAGGGTTTACTACAAGCCAGCAGTCTCTTAAGGTCAAGCCTATTGTCTCAATCTCAAGCAATTAGCAGAGTTACAAGATATTAGAGCATCAAATATATATATAAGGCGTCCCAAATATTACATATTGGATGATCATGAAGCTAGTCGTACAAAATGATAGGACTAGCAAGAGTTCAGTCATACATGATCAACCCTAGGATTTGTTAATCATGTTTACAGCCCGTAGGCAGACAGTAAGTAAATGTGCATCGAGCTAACAGGTGCTCGTCGGCTAAACGCCTCAAAAGAATAAATTTACATATAAGTGGGTGAAATAAAAAGGAAAACCCACTCTTGGCCCGGGTTCCGTCTAGTTGTCACCATTGGGCTGGAAGCTCGGTGGATCCTCGGGAGCTGCTCCGAAATCTGGCCACACAAAACCAGCTGGGTCAAACCCCAGAAAGAGCAAGTGCCACAAAGGAGGCCACAAATAAGAACAAAAGCCAGCATATCAGAACATAAAGAATAAAAGGAAAGTACAAGTAATAAAGTACACAGGGCGATAAACGACTAGGGACGTGGAACCATTCCGGGAGCCAGGTTACAATCCTTAAACCAGACAAGGACCGGGGTTGTAACCCTTCGCCTGAATAGCTCACTGTCTCTACTCATTTATCGTTAAGATAAGTAAAATAAACATGCTCAGGAGATAGCAGGTACTGGAGCTAGACAAGACTTAGACAAGGCTGGACACCATTCATTCACAATCGGCCAGGAAAGTACTACGGCTTACTACTTTAACTAACTAGGGTTATCACAAGCCTAATTACTAACAAGATGCAAGTGAGAATTTCCAGTCCTAAGCCCTGCAGACTATCCAGTTATCCTTCCGTGGGTTGAGAGTTATAGGTGGGTACATTGTCCGGGAGATAAATGTACCCTTAGGTGACTTAGAGGGTGCAACACATGACAGTGTGCTGGAAATGTGCTCTACTCGTCGGCAAGCTACAAGTCCATTAAAGCGCCCAGATAACGAGATTGCCTGTGACTAGGAATTCTCCATGTTCTAGTTTGATCTAATCATTAGCCTAATCCAATTTAGCGCGAGCCCCTGGCCGTGGTACCCAGGAAGTCACGTCCTAGACATGATGCGAGACAAGACAAGTGGATTGTACAAGCAAGCAAGCAGGAGCACCCACGGTGTCAAGTTGATTATACGAGTCAAGTTACAAGTTACAAGTCAAGTCAGGAGTGCGCCGCCACGGGCCACTATCAAGTTATCAAGATAAATCATGTCAGGGTGCTTGTTAGGAGTGCACCACTACGGGTCACTGTCATGTCAGGTTGGTCATGTCAGGAGTGCACCACTACGGGTCACTGTCGTGTCATGCTAGGTCCTTGTCATACCATGCTATGTACAATAGTCATTTCCAACATATTAAGCAAAATCAAGTTCATGTCAAAAGGCGTAAGGATATAAAATGGACGCAAAATATCTAATAAAATACCAATATATATAGGACTATAGAAGAGCCAAGCTTAAAGAAATAACCAAAACTCCAAAAGCCAATGGATTGCGCAAGGGGTCAGGGAGTTGGATTGCGCAGGTGTCAGTTGCGCAGGGTGCCAAGTGCGCAGGGGCACAGGACACAGGGGCAGATTGCGCATGAACAGACTGCACAAAAGTGAACTGCGCATGGGTGGATTGCGCAGGAACAGACTGCGCAGAAGTCAACTGTGCATGGGTGGATTGCGCAGGAACAGACTGTGCAGAAGTCAACTGCGCATGGGTGGATTGCGCAGGGGTTACTTTGCGTATGGCTGGCTTGCGCATGGATGGCTTGCGCCAGCGCAATCCAGCACAGCGCAAAGCACTGGCTGAGGTCATGCGCAATCGGCCCTGCGCTAAAGAGCACAGGCCGGGGGTGCGCAATCGGCCATGCGCTAAAGAGCGCAAGGCAGAGGGATGTTCTTCCTGGCCGAGAGCAGGTCCAAGAACACCAAGAACTTCAATTCTTCATAACTTTGTCAAATCAAAACCAAATCTAGATTTTCAAAGTTCTAACTTGAGTAAAATCGAATTCTCTTCCACATGGAAGCATCAAAACATGCAAAAATCAAAGTTTAATAGATCAAAACCAAGAATTTTCGAAAATGGTTAAAACCTAGATCTAGAAGAATGAAAGCTCCAAATCACAAAATGTCAAGTTCTAAAGTTGTTCTTCATGGCCTAATCTAGTTAATGGATAAATAAAAAGTGGTGCTTATTTGGTGGCAAGGTGCACTTGCCTATGGGTTGGGGAGTTGTGTGGAAGAAGGAAGAAGAAGAAAATTAATGGAGAGTAAAGAGGAGAGAAAAAGTTGGTGGAGATATAATGAGGGTGGGTATGTTGTGTTGATGGTAGAGTGTAGGTTAAAGTGTACCAATTCATATTAAACCAAACCTAATCAAACCAAACCAATTCCACAAAATAAAACCAAGCCATGGTCCAAACCCATTTACGAGAAACCAAAATCCGCAAGTCGAGAAAATAAAATACGTGCCAAAATTAAATTACGAGTACAAATACGAAATACAAGAAATGGGGGTGACAGGTACAAAGCGGATCCAACGACGGACACTATTTTGACCTAAAATTACCGTTTTGCCCTTGTATCCAGAATTAGACCTATGGGTAGGCTATTCTAGCTATTTTTCTTATTCTGAAAATATTGGTAATGTCTGTTTCAGCATCCGGAGGCTTTTACGGGAGTTCAGGTTTTGAGGCTATTTGATTGTAGGACTTTTTACTATACGAGGCAAGTATACCTTGCCAAATCATACAGTTCCTTTTATATGCATGTTCTTTAATTCCTTAGTGTTCTTTATCCATCATATTCATGATTATTTTATCTTGAGTTGCGGTTACTTACCTTGTTTCAGTTCTACTTATCTTGTTAGCGTACATTTACATTCTTGATATACATCTAGTGTGTGTTATATTGCCTTCGTGATCACTCGTGTTTTGTGATAGAGTCGTCTAGTCCTACACTACTGACTCTCATGATTTGACTTGACTTGACATGGCTTGAGTATGACTTGACTTTGACATTATATAGATTGTGAGTGCTTACCTTGACTACGGTCTATGGGATTATTTTACTATGAATGGCTACCGTCTCGATTGGAGTGCTTGCCTTGACTGCGATTGAGACACTATACATTGGAAGTGCTTGCCTTGACTACAGTCTATAGATTTGACCTATTAGCCACGACTAGTATGGTATGCCAGTATCTTAGGATCTTTATGTCTTAGATCTTGGTATCTTAGTTATTCTGACTCAGTTGATTTCTTTCATTATTTGTTACTTTTATGCATACTTGTATTGTTACTTTTTGGCTTGTATATTATGTATCTTACTAGACCTCTGAGGACCTGGTGATCTCTCCAGGTATTAGCTGAAGTGATCGAGGTAGAATACATTAGAGAATTGATGATATTTGTTTCTCAGAAATCTCAGGTATATTTAGTTCATATCTTTTCATACTCGTCCTATATTATTATTACTTTGACATTGCTGCTGTATAGCCTAGTTTTACGAGCTTTATATTTTATTAGAAGCTTGTTCAAGATAATTGCATTAGAGTCTGGTCCACTTTATTGTATATTATCTTTTCTTGTTACTTGTAGTAACCGGTTTACTAATGTCTGACCAGCATTAGTTTACTTGGCTTATACAAGAGTTTATCTTCAGTGGATTGAGATATTTGTAGTTGAATGGATAGATTGCTTAAGAAAACCAGACAGCTTATACGTATTCGAGCTGGGCTGGTGTCCTCTCGATACGTAGCTGACATGTATACGTATCCTAGTCCTACGTATTTTGGGACTGGGGTGTTACATGTTTTGTGGTGGCCCATGCAGGTCGAGTTAGCCGTTTCGGTTACGTTACTGTACCGAGCGGGCCTGCGACCTGATTAAACCCTTAGGAATCTCAATCCACAACTGCCTTGACAAATCTTTTAGAAATTTCTCTACCGCCCTTGAACTTCGTTTTTACTCTCGATTACTCTTCCTTTGCTTTCTCGTATCGTTGCTTCTCGTCCCTTCCTATTTTGGAGTGACAAATGATCGTGCTATATGGAATTTATCAAAAAAAATGGTTATAGTGTAAGTTAGTTTGCTTATTATATTGTGATTGCTTGATAGATAAGGGGGATTAGAGATGCCATATGCCATAGGGCATCATGTGTTTGATAAGATAGTTTGACCAAAGGTGGGTAGACGTTCGAGAAATAGCTAAAAGATCATACTAGGTTACGCCCTTTATAGTAGTCGCTTGATCAAGAATATAGTTGTAGTTTTAGTGTAATGATTGACCCTCTACAAGAATAAAGTAGACATAGTCTAACCTAACCCATTTACTATTATACCTTGTTAGTGTAAAGTGAGGATTAGGCGGATTAGTAGGTAACACTTAGCTTGGTTAGGTAAAAAGGAGACTCATATAATTATAATAATAGTATGGTTAGGAGGGACAAGTCTTCAATGTGATCTTTGTAAGACGCCAGTACCAAGAAGAGCCACTAGAGATAACTATCTATAGTTTTACGATATATATACAATTTTGTATATATAAGATGGACAAATATTCAACATAAAATTATAAGTAAATTGTAAAAGAGGGATAATAAATTGTAAGTGGATTGTTGAAAAAAATCACAAACTGCTCTACCCCTGATTGGTTATAAATACTAGTACATTTACGTTTGTTACACGTAAAATATTTTTTTTTCTTTCTAGTATTGTTAAAAAATAGTTTAAATAGATTTTAATTAATATTTGTTATATATATATATATATATATATATATATATATATATATATATATATATATATATATATATATATATATATATATATATATTTGTTAATTAATATTTTATATATATATATATATATATATATATAATTTATTATAGATTTTTTTATATTTTAATTATAATTTGTTATAAATATATGTGAATAAAAGATATGTACATCAAGTCGCATAATTGCTACTTACAAATGTTATCGAGTTACCATTAAATGGACCAACATACTAGATCTACTGATAAAAATGACATATTCAAGAAGAACATTTACCAAGATGTTGTTGAACTCGAGTGACTATTTTGTGGTTACCGCAAAAAAACATAAGGCACCTAATGGCGGAAGATCGGTGATCAAGCCATGGAGGCATATTATTTCTTTTATTTATAAAAAAATAATAAGAGTTTGGGACAATATTATTTCTTTCATTTATAAAAAATGATAAGAATTGGAGGCAATGGGTTGCCCGTAACTTCGAATGAATTGGGGTTACAAAAAACTAGTCTACCTGTACGTGCTTTACACGTATTTTAATTAGAATATCATAATGTCAGTTGTCGACTTTCTGTCTTTTCCAGATTACTATTCATGTATGTGTGCTTTCTTTTTACAATGCCAAGAGATTCGAAGTACAAATTTTTATTTTATTTTTTAAAATTTTCTGTGAGAATAATTGTTGACCCAAACTGAATCACAGTCAACCTGATTTAGATAATTAACAAACTGATATCTGATATGATCCAATACTTTAGCACTTGTCTCCCAAAAATTATTTATTTATTTTAGAGAGTATTTTTTTATTTTTTATTTAATTATTTTGTTTATTAGTATCATTTATATAATGGTTTGAATCGTAGGTAAATGAAGATTTGATTTGGGATCACAAGGGTGTGTACCTAAGCCTATAGCTTAAGTATAGTAAAACTAGGACATATGTGGTCCCTAGGGTCCCCAGACAGCCTCTAGAGTATTATTTTATTATTTTAGAATTTCTTGGATTTTATGGAGATTTTTAGAGAATTTTATATATGATTTTATTAATTTTCTAAGCTTCTAGGATTTACTGTGAGAGTATCCGAGCGTATTTTTGAGGTCAAATAATTTATTTGGGCTCTAGAACCCTTAAATTATTTTCTAGAATTTTCTAGGAATTTTTAGGAATTTTTTGGGATTTATTTGGATTTTTTAGGATTTTTCTTGATTTTTCTTTAATTTTCTGTAATTTAAAATCTATTTTCTATTTTTTTACCCAGTCAGCCAAAGGGGGGACCCACCCGTCAGTCGCTGAAGCGGGGAGGGCGGGCCCCACGTGGCAGTGTAAGGGGGGCGGGTAGGCTCGGTCTCCGAGCCGCTCTAAGTTATCCTAAGCCGAGCCGGCTTGGGCTACTCCCAAGCCGAGCCAAGCTCGGTTTAATTTGAACCGTAGGATTTTGGGTGGGAGTAATACGATGCCGTCACGTGGCGTCTCAGCCACCGACTTAGCCAGCCACCGCCTTATTTCCTATATATATTAATAGATTTTCCGAAACCCTATATTTTTCCAGCAGCTTTAGTGGGAGAGTTTGTTTGGGATCTTCGACTTCGCAGAGCGATTGCCGTTGATCTGGACATCCTTTTGGCGGGTCGTTTTTTTTTGTTAGAAGCGTATTGAGATTAGGTTTCTGAATATATAATTTATTTTCTGATATTTTGATCTCGAATTTCTGAATAATTATTTGAGTGTCGGTTGTCCAAAAATCAACACGTCGCACGGTTTTTGAGATTTCGAGCAATCCCGAACTCTGTTTTGCGATCCGTTTGAAGTTTTGGAAAGATGACACCGAGCTCTATAATATATAATTTTTCCAAAAATTTAGAGTTTCATCTAATATTTTATTTTATTCATAGAAGTCAGATTTGGTCAACGGTTCATCGATTTGGTCATGGTTAGCCATAATGGCGATAACTTTTGACCAAATCATGATTTTGTGGCACGGTCAATTCCAGTGCACTCATGATGCTGAAATCTATCATGTTGCACACACAAACTTTGAATTCATAATGTTTGACTAGTTGGTCAACAATATGTCTCGGTTTGCGTGCCACGAGTCCCGAATTTGGAACCGTGAATTTCTTTGGCCAAATATTTGTGTGTAGATTATTATTTCAGAATTAAATAGGTTAAAATAGGATTTTAGATGATTTAGTCCAGAATTAGAATAGTATTAATTGATTTAACCCATTAGCCACTTTCTAGGATTTTTGGAGTGGGAATCGTTGATCTAACTTGTGATTGTTTTTGTGTCGGGGTAGATCGGGATACGACGTCTTGACTTGTGACTTTATCATCTATCAGAGCAGGCAAGTATTACTGTGACCTATGTTTCCTTTATTTTATACTGCATGTATCTTCGTGTTGTCTTTTCACCATTACTTCCCATACATTGATTGCATAATATCAGTCATGCACCACACGTATGACTGACGGATATCCCAAGCCGTCCGCATACTGAAAGTTGGTATTCTAAAACACACAGTACACGTGACTTAATTATTGTTGCCCTGTCGTCTATTGTTCTTCTTTCGTCAAGTCTACCTTCTTATTGTCATCATGTCTTAGTGGTATGTCAAAGTCTACCTTCATATTGTTATCACGTCTCAAAGGTACTTTCTTATCATACAATGTCATGCCTATACTTATCTTCAATTAAAATTCCTTTTATCTTTCCTTCATGCTTGTATACTATATTGTGTAATGTAGTGTTATGGTGATCTTGCTCCAATCCTGACTGGATAACTATTTTTCAGCTTTAGACGAAGAGATTTGCCCCGAGGTCTACGGTGAGTATGTTGGAGACACCGACGTCACTGGCATACCCGGTTCCAGCGCTAATGCGAATTAGCATATTTTCTTCCTTATGGATTCGCATTAGTTAGTCGTTATAGTTATGGAGTTAGGTGTCTATTTTAGTTTCTGTTATCCGGGTTTGTTTCCGATACTTTTTGAGTTGTAGTGGATTTTTCATATTTATAATATTGAGACTATTGGATATTTTAGTAATTTTTGCTGGCTTAGTTGTGGATGATATATATGCGTGTTGTGCTTGTTGTGGACCATTGTTATCATAGACAGCGTACTACCGCCGATGCTGCGGCATAGGCTGGACTTGGCCACGTACTCGTATCCCAAAATTGGGAGCGGGTCGTGACAAGTTTTTATGGTGGCCCATGCAGGTCCAATTTCGCAAAAGACTGCGAACTCGTGGTAGTGCTTAAGTTAGCTGTACTACTACGAGCCTGCGAATAGATTTGAAGTTAGGAGGTTATATCATCCACAAAATAGGACTTCTAACCTTATGAGTCTATTTTATCTTAAGATCTTATTGTCTCTTAATTTGCATCCTGCTTGATTCCGTCCGAGATTTCTTCGATATGTTTGCATCTACCGTTCTAACCATATCCTTTCCTTCCTTTTAGTACAGGCGCAGTACGATCCGTAAGGGGAAAAAGGGTAGCTAACCCTTTTGCTACTCCCGAATCCGAGGGATCGACAGCAGAGAGTACCGAGTTCGTAGAGCCTTCCTTAGTTTTAGTTATTATGCATGCTTAGTTAGTTGTTAGTTCCCTTATGTTCCTAGCCATTATCTCCCCGTGACTTAGATTAAGAAATTAGTGCTTGTAAGAGTTAGGTATTATACTATGCTATTATTGATGTTTTGATTTTTGAGGACAAAAATCTTTTTAAGGGGGATAGTTTGTAGCACTTGTCTCCCAAAAATTATTTATTTATTTTAGAGAGTATTTTTTTTTATTTAATTATTTTGTTTATTATTATCATTTATATAATGGTTTGAATCGTAGCTAAATGAAGATTTCATTTGGGATCACAAGGGTGTGTACCTAAGCCTATAGCTTAAGTATAGTAAAACTAGGACATATGTGGTCCCTAGGGTCCCCAGACAGCCTCTAGAGTATTATTTTATTATTTTAGAATTTCTTGGATTTTATGGAGATTTATAGAGAATTTTATATATGATTTTATTAATTTTCTAAGCTTCTAGGATTTACTGTGAGAGCACCCAAGGGTATTTTTGAGGTCAAATAATTTATTTGGTCTCTAGAACCCTTAAATTATTTTCTAGAATTTTCTAGAAATTTTCTGGGATTTATTTGGATTTTTCTTGATTTTTCTTTAATTTTCTGTAATTTAAAATCTATTTTCTATTATTTTTACCCAGTCAGCCAAAGGGGGGACCCACCCGTCAGCCGCTGAAGCGGGGAGGGCGGGCCCCACGTGGCAGTGTAAGGGGGGCGGGTAGGCTCGGTCTCCGAGCTGCTCTAAGTTATCCTAAGCCGAGCCGGCTTGGGCTACTCCCAAGCCGAGCCAAGCTCGGTTTAGTTTGAACCGTAGGATTTTGGGCGGGAGTAATACGATGCCGCCACGTGGCGTCTCAGCCACCGACTTAGCCAGCCACCGCCTTATTTCCTATATATATTAATAGATTTTCCGAAACCCTATATTTTTCCAGCAGCTTTAGTGGGAGAGTTTGTTTGGGATCTTCGACTTCGCAGAGCGATTGCCGTTGATCTAGACATCCTTTTGGCGCGTCGTTTTTTTTTTAGAAGCGTATTGAGGTTAGGTATCTGAATATATAATTTATTTTCTGATATTTTGATCTCGAATTTCTGAATAATTATTTGAGTGTCGGTTGTCCAAAAATCAATACGTCGTACGGTTTTCGAGATTCCGAGCAATCCCGAACTCCGTTTTGCGATCCGTTTGAAGTTTTGGAAAGCTGACACTGATCTCTACAATATATAATTTTTCAGAAATTCAGAGTTTCATCTAATATTTTATTTTATTTTATTCATAGAAGTCAGATTTGGTCAACGATTCATCGATTTGGTCATAGTTAGCCATAATGGCGATAACTTTTGACCAAATCATGATTTTGCGGCATGGTCGATTCCAGTGCACTCATGACGCTGAAATCTATCATGTTGCATACTCAATCTTTGAATTCATAATGTTTGACTGGTTGGTCAACAGTATGTCTCGGTTTGCGTGCCACGAGTCCCGAATTTGGAACCGTGAATTTCTTTGGCCAAATATTTGTGTGTAGATTGTTATTTCAGAATTAAATAGGTTAAAATAGGATTTGAGATGATTTATTCCAGAATTAGAATAGTATTAATTGATTTAACCCATTAGCCACTTTCTAGGATTTTTGGAGTGGGAATCGTTGATCTAACTTGTGATTGTTTTTGTGTCGGGGTAGATCGGGATACGACGTCTTGACTTGTGACTTTATCATCTATCGGAGCAGGCAAGTATCACTGTGACCTATGTTTCCTTTATTTTATACTGCATGTATCTTCGTGTCGTCTTTTCACCATTACTTTCTATACATTGATTGCATAATATCAGTCATGCACCACACGTATGACTGACGGATATCCCAAGCCGTCCGCATGCTGAAAGTTGGTATTCTAAAACACACAGTACACGTGACTTAATTATTGTTGCCCTGTCGTCTATTGTTCTTCTTTCGTCAAGTCTACCTTCTTATTGTCATCATGTCTTAGTGGTATGTCAAAGTCTACCTTCATATTGTTATCACGTCTCAAAGGTACTTTCTTATCATACAATGTCATGCCTATACTTATCTTCAATTAAAATTCCTTTTATCTTTCCTTCATGCTTGTATACTATATTGTGTAATGTAGTGTTATGGTGATCTTGCTCCAATCCTGACTGGATAACTATTTTTCAGCTTTAGACGAAGAGATTTGCCCCGAGGTCTACGGTGAGTATGTTGGAGACACCGACGTCACTGGCGTACCCGGTTCCAGCGCTAATGCGAATTAGCATATTTTCTTCCTTATGGATTCGCATTAGTTAGTAGTTATAGTTATGGAGTTAGGTGTCTATTTTAGTTTCTGTTATCCGGGTTTGTTCCCGAGACTTTCTGAGTTGTAGTGGATTTTTCATATTTATAATATTGAAACTATTGGATATTTTAGTGATTTTTGCTGGATTAGTTGTGGATGATATATATGCGTGTTGTGCTTGTTGTGGACCATTGTTATCATAGACAGCGTACTACCGTCGATGCTGCGGCGTAGGCTGGACTTGGCCACGTACTCGTATCCTAAAATATGACACATCAAGTTCAAGACAGAACATCATCTATGATTTAATTCAATGCATCAAGTTTAAGACAGACGTCGTCTACAAGCTGTTACACTACAAATGTATTTGTTCTCAAGTCTGTAATTTTTTAATTTATTGAGTCTAGAAAAATGTACATTTAGTCGCACTGTGTCATCTCAACCCCTAGACATACTTATCCAAGCTCCACCAAACAAAACAAACCAATTCCCGAACCAAACCAAACCACCCTAACCCATATAGGACTTCTGGCCTAAGATAGACAGAATTCGGACCGAACTCTGCCTAAGGCAGAACTCGGGCTGAACTCTGCCTCCTTAAAATCAGCAACCTGATTTTTAGGAACACCTTGCTACAAGCTGTCCAACGTTCGAATTTTTGAATATTTGGGACAGAATTCTGGCCGAACTCTGCCTCTCCTGACTAGTATAAATAGAGCTTGATTCCTCTCATTTCAAATCTTCTATCACTCTCATCTTCTAAGCCTTATATGCTCTAAGCCTTACTCTTCCAATCCCATAGCCACAAAACTTCTTAAGCCCCAAGGTGCTCAGTACAATTTAGCTAGAAGTTCTGTGCAAGAGTTTGAAAAGAAGTCACTTGAAAAATTCTAAGTTTCACATCTGCGAAGTCAAAGTAGCGAGCGCTTCCAAGGCTCGTGTGTACCCTATTTTACAAATAGTGGATTTCAATCATGAGCAAGAGATCTCAGGCCTGGACTAGTCCTCCACGAGGGAACCCAGGTTATTCGCTGTGTTTGTGTGTGCTCTTCTAAACTCTTATACTTTCTGCATTATTACTCTCTGATTATATATTCTCTCAGTAGTTGCTTCTGGACTTAGCATAGAGTTAATTTTTTAACTGGTCATTATAGACACAAACTCTATTCATCCCTTCTAGAGTTGCCTACACGTTACTTCAATTGGTATTAGAGCTCTGGTCTCTTGATAAAGGATTAATACCCTAGAGCTGATCTATGGCAACCACACAACCCATTCTCACCAACTACGGTGAAGGACAGTCTACTCATAGGCCACCCCTATTTGATGGAACCAATTACACTTACTGGAAGACACAAATGAGTTTCTATCTGAAATCTCTAGACTTTGACTTATGGACCATAGTTACATATGGTTATAAGAAGCCTGCTAGAATTGTAGTTGATAGGAACCTTATAGAGAAACCCCATGACAAATACACTGAGCCAGAAAAGAAACAGGCTAGTCTAGATGCTAGGGCTATTAATGCTCTCTTCTGTGCTATAGACATGACTGAATTCAACAGGATATCTACGTGTACCACTTCACACGAAGTATGCAAGCTTCTAGAAGTGACTTACGAAGGAACCACTCAAGTCAAGGAATCAAAAATCAGTCGGCTAACACAGGAGTACGAAGCATTCAAGATGAATCCCAACAAAACGATCACACAAATGTTCACCAGATTTCTCGACATCGTCAACCCCCTATCTTCCCTCGGAAAGAAATACTCCAACCATGAGAAGATACGCAAGGTGCTAAGAGGTCTAACGAAGAACTGGAACCCCAAAGCCATGGCAATCATCGAAGGCAACGATCTAACTACCATGTCTCTGGAGACTCCGATGGACAAACTAATAACACATGAGCTGGACCTCAAGGACTTTGAAGAAGCTGCTACAAAGGAAAAAAGAAATCGCTCTAAGAGTTCATCGCCGAAAGACTGCTCCAGAAGAAACAGAAGATGATGACTCCGAAGGTGATGATCAAGCGCTCATGGTTTGCAACTTGAAGAAGTTTCTAAATTTCAACCAATAGAAGAAGGAATAACACAAAGACGACGATGAAGAGACTATCTGCTTCGGCTGTAAGAAGACAGGGCATGTAAAAAAAGACTGTACTACAGCAAAGAAAGGGAGCCAATATGAAAAATCATATAAGAGACCATACTCTCGAAAGTATGCCAACATAAGCATCTGGCACGAGAGCGAAGCCAGTGACTCAGAAGTAGAAGATGACACTCCCAAGATACTGCTGTTTTCCATAAAGAAATTCTCTTTATTTGTTGTGTTTCTGGGAAAATTACAACTGTAGGAATCCGATCTAGAAGACGATCGCTTTATCCCTTGGACTATGCGAAGAAGAAAAGCTCTCAAAATTTTGACAGTAGATATCAATGTATCTGTACAATGAATGAGAAAAAAGAACTCTATTTATAGAGTCAAAACAGTAACTGAAAAGATAACTACCTCACCACTAGTGCATTTGAAAAGTCACGCAGACTCTAAATACACGCAGGGTTAGTGAGTAGTTACTGTGTTTGATCTGCGTGCCCGCAACTGTTGGACACATGGCATTAGTGCATGGGTCGTGTGCAAGTTACTGGGCACGCGAGAGAGAGATCGGTGGCATGGCTGCCACGTACTCCAGTTGAAATAAAATCCACGCTGTCTTGCTGAAGGCAAAAAATCCACGCAGTTTCGTTGACACAGACTCGTTGAAGGCGAAATCCATGCAAGCTTTGAAGAAGAATACTTCAGAATTCACGCAGGCTTTAAGAAGAATAACTCAAAAATCCACGCAAACTTGAGGAAGGAGAAGGTTCAGAATCCACGCAAACCGCCAGCTGTCTTGATTTGGCACGCTTCGTCTGACACAAAATCTCTGACATTGATTATATTGTCAGCCGCATTAAATGAAGATAAGACCCAAAGTCACGCCAACTTGGTGAAGAGTGAGTCTTGCTAAGGAAGATTTCGAAAATCACGCAAAAGACGGCGATGATCTCTCGAGTTCTGTGCATACGTGGCATACGAGGAGACGTTTCTCGACTGCTGTGTTGTCAGTCATTATGATTCTGACGTATGGCTGAGCTGTCTCTGCGTGACTTCTAAAGGAGATGGACAGGCAGAACTTAGCGTATCTTTTGTGCTGCTTCTTGGATCACTCTGCGTGACTTGTTCTGATCAACTCAGCGTGACTTTCATTTTTGAGGCCTACAACTGCAAACGTTTGCCTAATGGCAACGTCCGACAAGGTAACAAATGATCCACTCGATGACTTTACTTTTGATGAACTTGTAGAAGCTTTTAGTAATTTAGTTAAAGATCACACGAAGTTACTTAGTAAGTACAAACATGCAAAAGATAAGATCAAGACTCATGAAGCTGAGATTCATAGACTATCATGCTTGCTTGATAATGTTAGAAACACATCTCCTACAGATAACACTAAGGAATTATCCAAGCTTAAATTAAGCTTACACGATGCTGAATCGCGTATTGAGAAACAAATACATTATCTCACTATACTCAATAAAGAGCTTACGGAAGAGGAAAAGAAGTACAATACTGCAGATGTAAGAATTAGTGCTTTGACTGCTAAATATGATGAAATGTATACTGCCTCTAAAAGATTAGAGATCCGGCTGGACAAATAGGTTATTCAACCTCAAACCTCCTTCAAAGTTTTCGAAAAATGATAAAATATTTTCGAAATACTTTGAAATAGAGATGATGAAATGAGTTAAAGTCACGCTGAGATGGCTCCAAAATTTTTCAGAAGTCGAAAAGACTTCGAAGTTCTTTGAAAACATCCAAATAAACTTATTAAATGTCATAATGACTCTTCGTTCTTCGAGACTGATTGCGTCCAATTTATGGTGGAATACGAACTGTCGACGAGGTCTGTTATATAAACAGGAAGAGATTCTCAGCTTTGACATTCATCTCTCGAAAATATGACCCCAAAGGAAGCAGCCGAAGAGGAAGCACGCTAGTTGGGCTTTTGTTCCTATGGTGACCCCACTTTTGGGGGCAAAGAACCCGAACCTGTCGTCATCGAGCTCAAGGACGACTCCACGCAGCTAGCCAAGAATCTCTTGAGCTACTTTGGATTGGATGGCTCATCTTCTTTTGATGGGCGGAGCCTTATGGAGAAGCGTGAAATGCTCGAGACTCTATTGCATCGCCTGGAAGTTAAGAGCGTAGAGGAGTTAGGCATCAAGCTTAGCCGCTCTGGAAAATAGGGCGTAACTTTCTACGCTTTTGTTGCACTTTTTTGTCTTTTTGTAAGGCCATCAGTGCCTGTTTAAAGAATGAAGTACAACTTTTGTGTTTGATCTGCGTGCCTTTTAATGAAGAAGATTAATTAGCACTCTTTGACTGTTTCCAATGTTGCACGGTCTCCCGAAGTACACGTGATACTCATTCCACAATTTACGAGCGCTATTTATGCGGATCTTTTCCAAGAATAGACCTGTACTTGACCCTTTAAATAGATGGATGAACTCCACGCAAACTCATCTTTCCATTCTTCTTCCTCTCTTCTGAGAATGAATTTTCTATGAGAAGAAAATAGGAAAGCCATGTTGTCTGATGTCAAATCTCTGTGCACGCTACCAGACATGGATCTGTCAATCCTTAGCAGCAAACTCAGCGGTAAGTTCAATATACACGCATCGAATTTTTTTGTTTGCTAAGGACAAATTCATCTTCCTGAAATGAACAGAATGCATCTGTCTTTGCTTGGCCAGTTTCTGTTGACTGATTTTTCTTTACTGTTTCTTGCAGAATTTTGGCTGAAAACCTTCTTCAGAAGTGGCATTGGTGATATGGATGCTGTGGACAATGTTCTTCTGACATCTACATCAGGGAGCTCATACGCTTTTGACGCATAAATCAGACAACTCAGAACTCTTCGTGAGATAGAAGGGTCTTCCTTAGATGGTAGGAAGAGCCTTTATACACGAGAGTTGGATGGTGGAGTTAACTCTACTACCGAGAGATTGGGTAGTAGAGTTCCTTTCAAGGCAGAACCAGGAATTGTATCCCAAGGTTTGGATACATTCCTGTCTTTCTTGAGAGGTTACCCCCATCCACCAGTTATATTGGCAGCAACACGTTTTCGTGTTGCCCTACTCTGTGGTTCTCCTCTCGTCTGAGAGATAAGACCAGAGTTTGATTCCTGCTGGACACCCAGGAATTGCCACAAACAACGAGATTGCCAGAGAAGATCCAAGAAGAAATAGATCTCAGTTGTACATAGAATGAAAATCCAAGATTTGTAATAGATTTCCATTATGATTTGTAGGAAAGTCTAAGAAAATGTAATAGACTTTTTGTGGTGAAATGGTATGCTCAATGATTTGTATTTGTGGATGAATTGTGGACATGATAGATAATAAAATCATCTTTTCTGTTTTTAGAGTATATGATATTATCAGAGGTATTATGGACATGATAATATATAGGAACTCGAAAGAAAATAGATTGATTTCTATGCAGAGGTCAAAACATGACAAATGAGTAAGCAGATTCGGAATTGATTCAGAGGTTATGAAAACATGATAAATAACGAATTCCCACTTAATGAACTGATAGAAGATTATGAACGGATGAACCGTTAAGAAATGATGAACAGATGAACTGTCGAGTGAATGTAATAAATGAACGGACGAACCGTCAAGTATTAATGAACATGTGAAACGTCGGATGAATATGAGAAATGAATGGATGAAAGGAATATCGGGAAAGAATACGTCCCTTCGATCTTGTAACCATATGCCTATAAATAGAGCATATATTTGAGTAGAAGGATCGCATTTTATCCACAATGTCTTCTTAAGAGAACATAAAGAAGGCTGAAGTCGTCCCCGAAGCTACCGAAGGTGTTAAAGAACATCCACCTCCGCAGAAGAAGGAAATGGGCGAAAGTTCGTCTACTCCCAAGCCGCCGAAAGATATCCTAGACTTCCTGGTCGAACCAGGAGAGACCGAAGAAGAAGAAGCAATGAGGCTGGCTGCCTGTCAATTCTTGGTGCAGTCAGGAAAAGATGTACTCAATTCTTTTGCTGATTATGTATGTGGTCCTCATCCCAAATATGAAAGGGATTACAGTGATCTTCCATGATGATGTACTCTTTTTCTTGAGGAATTTGTCTCAAATAAACTTCGTTTAAGGAAACTTTGTTTACGATATATCCTTCCCACTTTATATTTTGGCCTTTATTCATTGATCTTTTGACTCAGAAATCAGAAAGACTAAATATCATTTTCATAAATATGATATTGAGATAGAAAATTCAGAGGTAATATAGACATGATTTTCTGGATATCAAATTTGTTGAGAAAACGATACAAAGCAGAATACCTATCTCCACTGGGGATAATAGATATCAGAATGATTCTTCGGAAAGAACAATGAAATAGCTGGAGAATGATGGGAGGACAATTTTGATAGAAATATTAGACGTAGTACTTCTTCAAGAATTTGCCGTTGATGGGCATCATAGTGGCTTTACCATCTAGAGTAGTGAGTTGATAAGCCCCATTAGAAAAGATCTTATTGACAATGAATGGACCTTCCCATTTTACATCAAACTTGCCCTTACTTATGTGTGTCATAGTCATCGGGCGTCTGACAGTAAGCACAAGTTCTCCTTTCTGAAATGTTCGAATTCTGACTTTCTTGTTAAAAGCCCTTGAAATTCTAGCTTGATAGAATTCAATATTCTGTTGAGCAGATAACCGCTTTTCATCCAGAGCCTCCAATTCTTGAAGTCGAAGACGATCATTATTTTCAGCAGTGAGTTCATTAGCGATTGTTATCCTTAAAGAAGGAATTTGAATCTCTAATGGGAGAACAGCCTCAGATCCGTACACCAGAGAGAAAGGTGTACACTTAGTAGCATTACGGACTGTAGTGCGATAAGCCCACAAGCATTCCCCGAGCTTGTCACTCCAATTACGTTTGTTAGTGGAGACAAACTTCTTTAGGAGTTTGATGATAGTCTTGTTGAAAGCTTCTGCCAATCCGTTAGCTGCTGGATTATATGCGGTAGAAGCAACATTATTGATCCGGTGATCGTCACAGAATCGAGTAAATTTCTGGCTGACGAACTGTGGTCCGTTATCATGAACAATGCGTCGAGGAACACCAAATCTGTAGATGACGTGGTGTTTAATAAAGCTGATGACATTAGACGTCTTAACTTCAGATAAAGGAATAGCTTCTGCCCATTTGGAGAAGTAATAGGTTATTGCGAGAATGAACCGATGACCTTTAGATGATGGAGGATTGATCGGGCCGACAATGTCCATGCCCCAAGCTTCGAAGGGCCATGATGCTGCCGTCGGATGTAGAAATTCCGAAGGTTGATGTATAAAATCCGCATGGATTTGGCAAGCTTTGTATTTCCTTGCATATTCAATGGCATCTGATACCATAGTTGGCCAATAATAACCCATCCGTCGAATACGGTCTTGAAGTTTTGGCCCAGGTTGATGCGCTCCACAAATTCCATCATGTGCTTCACGAATAACTTGTTGGGCTTCATCATCGGTAATGCACCGAAGGAGTAAACCATCATAAGCTCGACGATATAAGGTTTTTGTTGTATGATTGTAATAGAATCTGAGTGATCGTCGTCTGATAGATGCTGCCTCGCTCGGATCATCCGGAAGAATATCATACAATACAAGATCTAAGAAAGGAAGTCTCCAATCTTTATCCGTATTCTGATTCTCAGTCGAGTTACTGAAGATGAATTCCATGCTGGAATCGGATGAAGATGATATCGATTTACGACTAAATCCAAATCCTCTTGTTGTGTTGATGTCATGAGATGTTGATTCTTCAATGTCAACTGGAAGTCCTAGAGTCAGGTTATTTTCAAGATGAAATAATTCTCGACTATGAACAACAATCATTTGTTGCCGTCTGATTGGGATAGCCAGCACCGCTGCAAGATTAGCAAGGGCATCAGCTTCTGTGTTACATGCTCGCCTAACATGTTCAATGAAGAATTTCTTAAATGATGAGGCCATAGATATGGCCACTCTTATGATAAGGAACCAGATCTTGATGGCGAACTTCATAAGTACCCCTGATCTGATTGACAATAAGTTTAGAGTCTCCATACGCCTCCAAATGTTGAATATTCAGATGTTTAGCGAGTTGAAGACCAATAAGCAATGCGTTGTACTCAGCTACATTGTTTGAACACGGCTGATCGAGAGAATAAGCTCTTTGGATGGCAAGACCTTCTGGCGATACAAGAACAATTCCAACTCCAGCAACAATATCGCCATTAGGACCAATTCTTGATGCTCTATCAAAGAATAGACGCCAAGTAGGATCTTCTTCAGCAATTTGATTTGAATCTAGGACTTCATCTGGGATTTCATCATAGAGTTTTGAATTTTCTGGAATTGAGTGAGCAGACAGAAAATTAGCTAAAGCTTGTCCCTTGACTGATTTCTGAGGAATATAGTGCATATCATACTGAGCAAGTAGGATTCCCCAGTTAGCCAATCGAGAATTCAAAACACTGGGTTTCTTTATCATGATCCGTATAGGATTGATCCTGGAGATGACATGAATAGTCTGGCCAATGATATAATGACGTGTCTTTTGGACAGCAAACATCAAGGCTAGACATTCTTTTTCAACTGGTGAATATCGAGGTTCAGCTCCGGTCATAGTGCGGCTGAGATAATAAATGGCCTGTTCATGGCCATTTTGATTCTTTTGAGCGAGTAATGCACCCAATGAATGACTCATTGCTCGAATATAGAGGAGGAACGGTATTCTTGAGACGGGAGGTACCAATACTGGAGGGCTCATCAGATATTGTTTTATATCATTGAATGCTTTCTGACATTCATCATTCCAGACAAAAGAGACACCTTTCTTCATAAGTTTGTTGAATGGTCTGCAGCGTCCTGATAAATTAGAGATAAATCTCCTGATATAAGCGATTCTTCCTTGAAATCCTCGTAGCTCTTTTAAGGTGCGTGGAGGACGCATCTCTTGGATGGCTTTGATCTTCTCGGGATCCACGTGTATACCCTTAGAGGTAATGACGAAGCCGAGAAATTTACCACTAGAGACGCCTAAGAAGGACTTAGTAGGGTTCATCTTTAATTGATGCTTACGCATTAGATCAAATATAGTCTTCAAATCTTGGATATGATACTCCTTTTGTCGACTTTTGACTGCAATATCATCAACATAGCATTCGACTATTTTCTGCAAATGTTCACGGAATATAGTACTCATAGCTCGTTGATAAGTTGCTCCTGCATTCTTGAGACCGAATGGCATAACTGTATAACAGTATGTACCAATCGGCGTTCTGAAAGAAGTGTGCTTCTCGTCTTCTGGGAACATTTTGATCTGATTATACCCAGAATACCCGTCCATGAATGACATTCGTTCAAATCCACAGGTATTATCAACCATGACATCAGTAATTGGTAGAGGGAATTCGTCTTTAGGACATGCCGCATTGAGATCGCGAAAGTCTATGCATACTCTGATCTTGCCAGTCTTTTTAAGAACATGAACAATATTAGCCATCCAATCGGGATGTTGTTCCTCTCTAATAAACCCAGATGTAATGAGTTTATTGACTTCAGCTTCAATTGCATCCATGATGTCCGGACGAAATCGTCGCTGTTGTTGTTTGACCGGTTTAGCATTCGGCAAGATGTTGAGCTTGTGAGTTGCAATTTGAGGATCAAGCCCTGGCATATCTTTATAACTCCAAGCAAAGACATCGATGTAATCACGAATGAGTTTGATCATGTCTTTCTTATCAGTTTCTGAAAGACTTTTACTGATGAATATTGGTTTGGGAGACCCCTCTTCACCAACATCTATTTGAACAAGTTTATCTTCCGTCGGAGGTTCTTTTTGCTCGAAACGGAACTCCCATTGATTATCTAATCTTTGGGCCCACTGTTCTGATTCAGGTGAGATTTCAAACTCTTCTTCGTCTTCATCACTTTCTTCAGAATGGTCAATGGAAACCATGTTAGAAGACAGAAGGTTGCAATAGAAGTCACCGATATTCGTATCGGAATCCCAAGAAGTGGTACTAGAAGAATCAGATCTCTTATCTTCGTCAGACTCAAAATCTTCATGGATAATGTTGATGAAAGGAGTAGGAGCAGTATAACCCAATCCGTATTTTGTCCTTCCATATTTCAAAGGAGGAATCCGGACAGGCATTTTTCTTCCTTTTCCATTATTAAGGCCAGTCCTGAAGTCATAGCCCATATTTTTGATGATGTCTCTAGATTGCTGACTATAACGACGTAGTTGTAATCTTCCAGTATCATCATTTTTGTCATCATCTTCAAGATCAGAAGGATTTTGAGGCCCTTTGTAGAAAAATATTAGAATGTCTCCTGGCTTTCTGCTGGGAACTAGAAAGTATGAAAATTGTACAGGTTCTAGAGATACATCTGTATGAGGGATTATTGATGAACTAGTAGATGTTGTATGCTCTGAATCATTGCTTCGTGTATCAAAGTCAACTATAGGAGAATTACCCCCAGTAGGAAGAGGTGGGAAGTTAGATTCTCCAAGAAATTCAGAATCAATTTCAGGGATCAAATTTCTTTGACTAGAAGCCAGGACTCTTGCTCTGGTGTTTTTATATACTCCATCTGGACTATCAACTCTACCCCCGGTGTCCCGATGTAAGCCCCTGATTTTTTAAATTCATTTTAATTAGTGCTAATTAATTTTTAATGTCATTTATAGCCTTAAAATATTTATTATGATTTTTAGGAAATTTTCTAGAATTTTTAAATGATTTTTAAATGAGTTTTAAATACAAAAATACCATTTTGCAATTTCCTAAAATGTTTTAATTAACTTTTGCAAATATTAGAAATGTTTAAAATAGGTTTTTGTAATTTAATAAATTATTTTAATATCACTTTGTAATTTCTCAAATTGTTATTATGTCAGTTTGTAAATTAGTGAAATGTTTTTATTACTTTTTGCAATTTCCTATTTGCATTAGGCAGGGGAGGGACCTAACTGTAATTTCCTAAAAATCTAGGGTTTAATCTGTAATTTACCAAACACCCCCCCCCCCCGACCAGTCACCCTCTCTCTCCTCTGACTCGACGCTGCCCCGACGACCGACCTACGCTGCCCCCCCCCCGCCTTTTCCGGCTGCCCCCACCGCCATCGAACCCCTATAAAGGATCCCCTCACCCCCCTGAACCAAACCCTAACCCTAAAACTCCCCCACGACCGACAGCGACCCCCTTTCTTCCCCGACGAACCCCAAACCCTAGCTCTACTCCGGCGACCCCCGTTCGACCACCACCGCTCGACGTCATCGACCACCACCACCATCAACGAGTTCGCCACGCCGAGCTAGGTCGATCACCACCCGAGCGCCACGACGCCGACGCCCCCAGCCGCCGTTCGCCCTCTCGAAACCCTTCCTCTCCGCCGGACACGTAGGTAACATCCATTCCTCTGTGTCGTACGTGTCTCAAACTGAGACACGAGACTCGCCTAGACACGGGGGACTCAACTGTGGTGCTGGACACGTGTTAGCCGAGTCGTACGTGTCGTGCTGGGCACGGACACGTCGACTCTGTGTCAGATTTCGACTTCTCGTGTCCTGGACTGCATGGACACGAGACAAACTGTGAAATAGGCTAACGGGTTGGGCTTTGTTTAACGGGTAAAAACCCATTTAATTCCTGACCTAAATAAAATTAACTAAAACCTAACCCTAACAGACTTAGCGGGCTGACCCACTGGCCAGCGCGCTGTGACTAAGACCCCCCCCCCCCCCCCCCCGCTGCTGGGCTGAGTTCGAGCCCCCTCTTTCTGTCTTCTTTTCTTTTTCTTTTTCTGTTTCTTTTTTCTTTTTCTTTTTCTTTTAGTTATATATATATATATTTATATATATATATGTATATTAGTATATATATATGTATATACTGTTTTGACAGTATTTTATATATATATGTATATATATATTTTATAATTAGTAATTTTATGTATATATGTTAGTATTTTTATATATATACATATATGTATATATGTATATATTTATCATGTGTGTATATATATTAATTTATACACTTTATTATCAAATGTTTTCTATATATATATATATATATATATATATATATATATATATATATATATATATATATATATATATATATATATATATATATATATATATATATATTTGTATATAAACATATATATATACTTTATAAATTAATTATTTTCCTTACATATATATATATATATGTAACTTTTAATATATGGATGTATATATATCCTTGATATAAATATCTATATATTTATGTGTAAATATAAATATTATAGATGTACTTTTATATATGTGTTTTACTTTACTTAGTGTAAGTTATCTTTATAAAATAAAGTTGTCATACTTTTGTAACTACTATGTAAAATTTTGCCTTATTAAAATAATAATAATTACTTTGCACTTTTATCAATTTGTATTTTTGTGTATTTAAAATACTGCAACCATTTGATGTCCAAGCCTAGCATGGATATTTGGGCTCAAATGTGTTTTCACACATTCAAGACCTGTTCAAGTCATATTGGACTTGATTCATGGCCTTGGGTCCTGTATTTGAACCTTGGTTCAAATTATGTACATGGACAAAATACGCAGATAATTAATTATTGTGTGCCTTGCTGTTTTTGTTTTTCTAAAAATACTTAGAGTGTTGCTAAAATTATGGAAAAATAGTTTTTAGATACTATGTTAAGTTGGCTAATTTAGTATAATTTTTGTAGTATTTAATTTACTGTTTTGCCACTAGTTTGGCATATGAAACCAAAACTCACTTTCTGTATACTTAGGAAAACTGATTTTTATAAAATATTTGTACTGGTTAATAAATTCCAGAAAAATTATAATAAATTTCTATAGTTAGCAAGGATCGTGTTGGTACTTTATTTTATGCAAAACTAGACTTTTTGTCTATCTCTAAAATTGTTGGAACACAATGATCTTCTGATTTATTTTATTGATTAATTACGACTTGTAGCTTTTTGTGTTATTTGGAGTTTTAGTCGTGTTGAACCCCACCCCTCACTAGTGTAAAGACCCTAGAAAGTTAGTTAACATAGTGTGTCACCCCACATTGGTCTCCTATGCCAAGTCATCATTTTTGGCTAGGTGCCCAGTCACAAGTCGTGTCGCACCAGATTAGTGTCCTAGTGTTTTAGCTTAGTGTAAAAGCTAAGTTTATTGTATTTATTGCTACAGTGACGAGTTACCAGACATCCATAGCACATTTATCGTAGCTTGTTTTACTTTGCTAGAGGCAAGTACATCTACATACTCATTTACTGTCTTTTAATGCTAGAACATGTATTAACCATGTTAAATACTGATCCTTGGGATAGCAAGTTAAAACGTCACATGTTGTACTTTCCATTACTACCATGCTTAGAACCATCTTGATGTATCTCTCACATGATTAGAATATGGGTATGGGAAAACTGATAGTAGAGTACGTGATCATGCCCCCCCCTATATAGTACCGAGCAAAGTTTCATTTTATATGTTACAGCGCCGTAGGCCTTACTTACCAAGGCAGATTTGTGCGTATGTACATCTCTCGCCCTATCACTTGTACGGAAGTACATTTTATTATGTGCCACAGCACATTGTTTACCTATTGACCGATCACGTACCTGCTACAGTTTTAAACATTATATATACATCTGTCTCTATGACATATGTATCCTTGCCATGATAGATTATGATGACATGATTGTGATACGACATGAGATAGATGCCATGTTCCCTATGTTACTATGATACTGTGATCCCAGTTGTACCATGATGACATGTTTCTAGTATTCCTGTTTTATAGACTTATCACACCATGATCCTTGTTGTACATCTCTTTTATTATATGTTCAGTACTTTAGTTGTAGAGGTTGTACTTGCTCCCGTCCTGACAGGATAACGTTGTAGGTATACTTACTGAGGAGGAGTTGCTCTGTGATTCGTATTATGGAGTTACTGCCGAGGACCCGGTTTTGCCATACGAGGATGTTCCTGCGGGGAGACTCGTCTAGTTTGCTTAGCTGCTTGGGATACTTAGTGTAGTCATGTATTAGACTATATCATTTTGTAACTGGACATGTATCCAGTTTTACATTTCAGTTTACTTGTACTTGGACATTTTACTATATACGACGACTTTTGTGTTTGGAGCATTTATGATTCTTCTTCACTTATAGAATTGTTAGCACATTTAGTCTTATCTTGTTATCTCTAGAACAGCTTACTGTGCTTTATCTTAAGCGTAGGCTGGACATGGCTCGGCCCGGCCCAACAATTTGGGTAACGGGTCGTGACACCCGAGAAGTCATGTTGACAGAGGCAAACAAAGGCTCATCTTCATCAGGCATAGGTTCATACTGAATCCTATTAAAGACAGACTGTCGTTTATTTTGACATCTGTATTGCATTGTGACTCTTGGCTGGAAGTCACATTCATGATCACCATGGTCTTGAACTGTTGATTCACATCTGCACTGAATTATGACTCTTGGATAGAAGTCACATTCAGCATGTTCCTTTGATATAGAATTACTCCTTCTCTTCTGTTGAAGATATTCCCGTAAATCTGTTTGTGAAGTTTGAGGAATATACTTCCTGTTCTTGGGTCTTGATGGCTCTTGATTATACAAAGAGTGATTAATGTGAGCCACATAATTTCTTGCATACTCTGCATCTGGATCTTTTATCTTCATATCAAATTGGTATGGTTTCTTAACACCAGAAGTGCTGAGTTTTGTTCTTAAATCAGTGGAAGGTAACATATTAATTTTGGAAACATGGAGTTTTCCTTCCATTGATCTGGATATTTGCAGAGAAGGAAGAGTTAAACCACTCCCTTGATTAGGAGTTGGTAACAGACCCTCTTTAATGGACAGATTCTGTGCCCAATTTGAAGAAATCAAAGAAGAAGATATTAAGGAATGTTTCTTCTTAGACTCATTCAGATGTTGAGACATAGAATGTCCAGAAGGAAGAGTAGTCAAAAGACCATCTCCTTTCCTTTGACTAACAAAAGTATCAGTCAAAGCTGTTCCTGGAGTAAAAACTACAGGAGCAGAAGAAACAACTAAAGAGTTATTCCTTTTCGAAGGGACTTTGTGTGGAAGACCACCCCCAGTTCTAGTAGAACTCGGTAAAGAAGAAGAGATAACTAAGGAGTTATTCTTCTCTGATGAAATACACGCTGAAACAGACTTGGTTAAAGAACCAGAGCTGTTAGCGTGACTTTTGATTTTAGAATTACACGCTGGAACAGATTTGGCTAAGGAGCCAGTACTGTCAGCGTGACTTTTGAATGTGGGATTGCACACTGGAATAGATTTGGCTAAGGAGCCAGTACTATCAGCGTGACTTTTAGAGTTGAATTTGCACACTGGAATAGATTTGGCTAAAGAGCCAGTACTGTCAGCGTGACTTTTAGAATTGAATTTGCACACTGGAACAGATTCGGCTAAAGAGCCAATACTGTCAGCGTGACTTTTAGAATTGAATTTGCACGCTGGAACAGATTCGGCTAAGGAGCCAGTACTATCAACGTGACTTTTAGTTACTGTCATCTTCGAGCGCACAAGAGTGTGCTTGCTTGCAGTGGAGTTCTTGCCAGTGTTAGGAGTAGACACTGTGGCAGAGACTTCACCATTGACTGCCAACTGATTCTTAGGGACATAGACAGAGTGTCCCTTCGACTTGGCAGTGATAATGGAGGCTGGAATGGGCTTGCCACCCTTAGCCCGCTGCATTTCTTCATAGGCGAGTTGATCGAATTTGATCGTCATCACCTTCTTCGTCGAGCCGATAGACGAAGTGTCGCATTGAGTTGTTACCATCTCAGAAGAGGAGATAGTTTTCCCCAGCAGAGTCGCCAATTTGTTTTCCATAAAGAAATTCTCTTTATTTGTTGTGTTTCTGGGAAAATTACAACTGTAGGAATCCGATCTAGAAGACGATCGCTTTATCCCTTGGACTATGCGAAGAAGAAAAGCTCTCAAAATTTTGACAGTAGATATCAATGTATCTGTACAATGAATGAGAAAAAAGAACTCTATTTATAGAGTCAAAACAGTAACTGAAAAGATAACTACCTCACCACTAGTGCATTTGAAAAGTCACGCAGACTCTAAATACACGCAGGATTAGTGAGTAGTTACTGGACGTGGCCCGTAACTGTTGGACACATGGCATTAGTGCATGGGTTGTGTGCAAGTTACTGGGCACGCGAGAGAGAGATCGGTGGCATGGCTGCCACGTACTCCAGTTGAAATGAAATCCACGCTGTCTTGCTGAAGGCAAAAAATCCACGCAGTTTCGTTGACGCAGACTCGTTGAAGGCGAAATCCACGCAAGCTTTGAAGAAGAATACTTCAGAATTCACGCAGGCTTTGAGAAGAATAACTCAAAAATCCACGCAAACTTGAGGAAGGAGAAGGTTCAGAATCCACGCAAACCGCCAGCTGTCTTGATTTGGCACGCTTCGTCTGACACAAAATCTCTGACATTGATTATATTGTCGGCCGCATTAAATGAAGATAAGACCCAAAGTCACGCCAACTTGGTGAAGAGTGAGTCTTGCTAAGGAAGATTTCGAAAATCACGCAAAAGACGGCGATGATCTCTCGAGTTCTGTGCATACGTGGCATACGAGGAGACGTTTCTCGACTGCTGTGTTGTCAGTCATTATGATTCTGACGTATGGCTGAGCTGTCTCTGCGTGACTTCTAAAGGAGATGGACAGGCAGAACTTAGCGTATCTTTTGTGCTGCTTCTTGGATCACTCTGCGTGACTTGTTCTGATCAACTCAGCGTGACTTTCATTTTTGAGGCCTACAACTGCAAACGTTTGCCTAATGGCAACGTCCGACAAGGTAACAAATGATCCACTCGATGACTTTACTTTTGATGAACTTGTAGAAGCTTTTAGTAATTTAGTTGAAGATCACACAAAGTTACTTAGTAAGTACAAACATGCAAAAGATAAGATCAAGACTCATGAAGCTGAGATTCATAGACTATCATGCTTGCTTGATAATGTTAGAAACACATCTCCTACAGATAACACTAAGGAATTATCCAAGCTTAAATTAAGCTTACACGATGCTGAATCGCGTATTGAGAAACAAATACATTATCTCACTATACTCAATAAAGAGCTTACGGAAGAGGAAAAGAAGTACAATACTGCAGATGTAAGAATTAGTGCTTTGACTGCTAAATATGATGAAATGTATACTGCCTCTAAAAGATTAGAGATCCGGCTGGACAAATAGGTTATTCAACCTCAAACTCAGTCTCACGGTCACAACACTCATATGAGACACAAGAATACACGACATAGGAAAAACACAGATACACACGTTGCACACAAACACGCTTTTATGTACACATATTCTCATGCAGCACGACAATCACCCACACATAGACATCATTATCATCCTGCTCCTAACACAAACATGCATGCTACATGTCACTACTGTGGTAAGTATGGACACACTTCACCTCAATGTAGATTCAGAAGATTAGTTGATTTGAACTTGTATGCATGGGTGCCAAAGGCTAACATTTCAGGACCCTCAAGAATTTGGGTACCAAAGGTCACATCTACTCGTGGTGTAGGCGAACCTTCCTTCATCTTCTAGAAGCAAATGGATTTTCGATAGTGGGTGCTCGCGATATATGACTGGAAATACAAATCTTTTTGCAACACTATTGATGAAAAGGAAAGGATATGTATCCTTCGACAATAATCTAAAAGGTTATATTATAGGTAACGGTACTATTGGTAATCCTCCCTTTCCTGTCATTAAAGATGTCTGTTTAGTAACAGAGTTAAAGCATAACTTGCTCAGTATTAGTCATCTTGCTGACAATGGATATGATATTAACTTTGGAAAAACTAAATGTTCTATATATAATAGATCATCTAGAGACATCGCTTTTAAAGGGATAATGGAAGATAACATTTATATATTCTCTCTCTTGAAAAATACTAACAATGCAGGAAGATACCTCTACGCTCACAAGGATGAAAAATTACTATGGCATATGCGTCTTGGACATACAAATATGGATACCATATCAAGACTGTTAACCAAGAAGCTAGTAAGAGGACTACCGGATATCACATTCAAAATGGATACGGTATGTGTCGAATGTTAGAAAAATAAGGCGATTAAATCCTCTTTTAAATCCATCAACTATATAAGTACTACTAGACCCTTGTAACTTCTTCATATGGATTTGTTTGGTCCTAATAGATTAGCCAGTCTTGGTGGAAAACTCTACTTCTTTGTGATTGTTGATGACTTTTCTTGATTTACTTGTGTTTTCTTTCTTTCAAACAAAAGTGATACTATTTCTGTTTTCAAAATTTTTGCTAAAAATGTACAAAACGAAAAAGGCTTCATGATTACTCGAATTCTAAGTGATCATGGCGACGAATTCGAAAACTCTGATTTCAAAAAGTTTTGTGATTTAAATAGTTTTAATCATGAATTTTTTGTCATAGAACTCCCCAACAAAATGGTGTTGTGGAGCGAAAGAATAGAACTCTTGACGATATGGCCAGAGTCATATTGAATCAATTTTCACTTTCGAAATATTTTTGGGCAGAAGCTGTACGTACAGCATGCCATATTTTGAATAGGGTTTTAATTCGACCTATTTCGAAGAAAACTCTCTATGAACTTTGGTTTGGTAGAACCCCAACTATTTCTTATTTTAAAGTGTTTGGTTGTCGTTGCTTTATCCTAAATACCAAAGACAACTTAAGCAAGTTTGATGCCAAAGCTGACGAAGGTATTTTTCTTGGTTATGCTGCCAAGAGTAAAGAATACAGAGTGTTCAACAAACGCTCCATGATTGTTGAAGAATCTGCTAATGTTACTTTTGATGAGAATAATAGTTCAGCAGCTGTTCTTGATGACGACGGTGATGTTCATATCAAATCAATAACTTCTACCCCTGAGAATACAACATCTAGAACCAGTTATCTGGATAGCTTACCAAAGAAGTTCCACTTCACACCAGAACATCCAGAAAACTTGGTAATAGGTGAGGTATCAAGAGGAGTAAGTACTCGTTCATCTATTAGAGATTCTATAGCTAGCACTGCTTTTATTTCTCAAATATAACCTAAAAATATTTTAGAAGCTTTTTTTTATGAATTTTGGATATATGCAATGCAAGAAGAACTCAACCAATTCGAAAGAAATTAGGTTTGGGAAGTTGTTCCTAAACCTGCTGATCATTCGAACATTGGTACTCGATGGGCCTTTCATAACAAAGTTAA
Organism: Iris pallida; assembly: GCA_029216955.1. NCBI lineage: Eukaryota > Viridiplantae > Streptophyta > Magnoliopsida > Asparagales > Iridaceae > Iris > Iris pallida. The sequence goes on from JANAVB010034617.1 coordinate 20,522,909, forward strand.
TGAGGACGACTCAGTCACACGTAACAAAGCACGTCTCGTAGCTCAAGGATACAACCAAGAGGAAGGTATCGACTACGATGAGGCGTATGCTCCTGTTGCACGACTTGAATCAATCCGCATGCTTTGTGCCTTTGCAAATTTCCAAAATTTCAAAAAAATTCAAATGGATGTTAAAAGTGTTTTCCTCAATGATTTCATTAAAGAAGAAGTTTTCGTAAAACAACCACCTGGTTTTGAAATTTATAAGTTTTCTGATCATGTTTTCAAGCTTAAGAAAGCCTTTTATGGCCACAAACAAGTCCCTCGCGCTTGGTATGAACGCATAAGCACTTTCTTACTTGAAAAAGATTTTTTCAAAATGAAAGATTGACACGACACTTTTTATAAAATCAATTGATGACACAATTCTATTAGTACAAATTTATGTAGATGACATCATCTTTGGGTCCACTAATGAGGTATTATGCCAAGAATTTGCCAAGTGTATGCAGAATAATTTCGAGATGAGCATGATGGGGGAGCTTAACTACTTCCTTGGATTGCAAGTCAATCAAAATTCACAAGGAGTCTTCATCAGTCAATCAAAGTATACAAAGGACATGCTGAAGAAATTTGATCTTGACAACATCAAACCAATCAGTACTCTGATGGCTACCACAACTAAATTAGAACCTGACGAAAGCGGTAGGGGTGCAACTCGGGCGGGTTGGGTCGGGTTTGAGGTCAACCCAAGCCCAACCCGATGAATCATAAGCCTAGCCCGAGCCCAAGCCCGACCCAACCTCGGGTTTAATATATGAAGCCCAAGGCCAAGCCCGGAGGAGCGGGTTGGGCTCGGTTGGGTCGGGTCCATCGGGTTAATTGGACTCTAATATAAAATTTTAAATAATTTTCAACAAAAGTAATATTAAACACATAATCAAATAACAATCAAGCCTTGATCGTTACAAAATACAAATTGAAATGAGAATTCTTTATAAGGAGTTAAAGAGTTTGGGTGGAAAAATTTAGGATTTAAATTTTTTATTTAAGAAGCATGAAAAATATATATATATATAAATTATATGTATTTCGGGTTTCGGGTTCTTTGGGTAACCCGACGCATGAACCCAAGCCCAACCCGATTTTTAATCGGGTTCAAATATTTTAACCCGAGCCCGAACCCGAACCCGAACCCAAGTAAGTATCTTCGACCCTAACCCAACCCATTAGCGGGTTTACCCGACCGGGCTCGGGTTTAGCCCGCCCGAGTTGCACCCTAGAAAGCGGCAAACAAGTCGACCAACGTAAGTATCGAGGTATAATTGGTAGTCTACTCTATTTAACTGCTAGTCGTCCCGATATAATGTTTAGTGTTTGCCTATGTGCTCGTTATCAAGCCAACCCTAAGGAATCACACATGAGCGCAGTTAAGCATATCTTTCGATACCTTAAAGGCACTGTTATAGTGGGCTTGTGGTATCCTAAAACCACATCCTTTGACCTACTCGGTTATTCAGATGCTGATTTTGCTGGATGCAAAGTCGACCGTAAAAGTACCGGCAGCACATGTCATTTATTAGGCAAAACTTTAGTCTCTTGGTTTAGCAAAAATCAAAACTCTGTTGCACTATCTACAATAGAAGCTGAATACATAGCTGCAGGACGTTGTTGTACTCATATTTTATGGATGAAGCAAACCCTAGCAGACTATAATTTATCTTTTCAGCACATTCCTATATTTTATGATAATAATAGTGTTATTAACTTGACTAAGAACCCTATATGTCACTCACGCACTAAGTATATAGAAATACGACACCACTTTTTAAGAGATCATCAATTGCAAGGCACTATTAATCTAGAATTCATCGACACTGATCTTCAGCTAGCAGACTTTTTCACTAAACCACTTGTCGAAGAGCGTTTCAACTTTCTTCGTCGAGAATTGGAAATCTTGGATGAAAATGCTAAACAATAAATCGTACATGCACAAATACTGGTTAAATCAAAATTCATATATGTTGCATTGTTTTGGGTACAAGCCGAAAGGGTCCTTCTGTCAACCAGGCGTAAAAGCCTAAGCGACACGGTGCCAAGTGTCTTCGGACTACTACCAGCTGGGAATCGACCCCCTACAGCTAACCTGAGATGATTCACATATACTGAATAATGATTCACAAGTCTGTCGCATGTTCTATTATTTTATGGCCAATAAAATCCACTATTTTCCAATTTTAGACTATCTGCTCCATGATGGCTGTGGTCTACTACCTTATGATGCTGCTGATGCACTTTAGTTATGTTTCTGCTTTGTAGTTTCATTTCATGCACTCTAGTTATATTTTATTTCATACGTATGACTCCAAGTTTCTTCTACTGGATTATCAAAACTGCTAGTTTTCTCTATTAAAGTTTGGTTATGGTTATGCTGTGTGCTTGCTTTCTTCACTTTGTTTATCTGTTATCCTTTTACGGGGGAGCTATGCATTATTTTCCTATATGACAAAGGGGGAGAAAAATAGTAGAAAAATAGTAGCATACTAGATCTACATCAAGTCGCATACTAGATAAAATTTATTATAGATTTATTTATATTTTAATTACAATTTGTTATAAATATATGTGAATAAAAGATATGTACATCAAGTTGCATAATTGTTACTTACAAATGTTATCGAGTTGCCATCAAATGGACCAACATACTAGATCTAATGATAAAAAAGACACATTCAAGAAGAACATTTACAAAGATATCGTCTGTAACGCCCCAGTCCCAATATACGTAGGACTAGAAAATACGTACATGCCAGCTGTATGCATACGCAGACTACTCCAATATATGGAATCTACGTGTACACACATAAGCTGTAATAAAAGAGCTCCAGCTCATAACAATATAACATGGTCACAGGCAGTATCTATATCTCATCCACAGTGATAAATAAGAGAAATAACAAACCAAATGTCTCAACTCAAAATAAAGAGAAATATCTGTCGGGCGAAAACAAATCCACTACCGATCTACTGAAAAGAAATTAACTAAAATGAATATGAAAAAGAGTATCAGCTACATAAGTCCATCAACTAAGAATAGAATCAAATAGGCTCCGAAGGCGAGACCTCCTCAGCTGCAAATGAAGACTCTAGTCCAGAACCGTACTCCTCAGGATACTGCTCGTCGTCTATACCTGGAAAGATCACCAGGTCCTCAGAGGGACGTAACAAGATACATGAAGAACATGCTAATATGAACTGTCAGAATAATAATAATAATAATAATATGCAAGACTCTCCTAGACACCAATATGTAAAGGGAATTCTAACCATCTATTGTGCAATTTAGAGGACAACTTTCATGCGCATGGGTGGGATTTAGGCTATGTGTACGTAACTGGCATCCAGTCATCTGTATCCGTCCGTACCGTCTAAAACGTCAGAGGACATCTGCAAATAAATCGCCACAGTTCCATCCGGAGACTGTGGTTTACCTGTTTGGATTTCCATATGCACTAGCGACTGTCCTCCCCCAATGTTTCCCACTGTCCAAGTCATGTCCATGGCTCGTCCAGTTTTGTAACTATTTGAGTCTCTAAAACCCTAGTCATAGCAGTTACGATCATCTATCCGTCACACGACTTCTTACATAAAGATGGCCAGTCAATATGCAAGCCGTGCCCCTAGCAATATGTCTCAAACCATGTAGTGTAGGTTTCATGGCCAACGAAGATATAAGAATATCCCACAATAGAAAGGTAATCCACTACAACTAAGTCGACATGCAACAAATAAAATAAAACAAGAAACGACTGATAAAGTCGCTTGTACCCAAGTGTGGCTTGGACGCACAGTTTATAAAAATATGAAACAAAGTAAATAAATGCTGAAAATAAATAATATGACAATAAATATAGCAAGGTATACTTGCCTGGTGATTGGAAGGTGTTTTGACGACGTGCAGTAGATGAAATCGACAAGTGAGAATAAGCTACAAGAGTGGAACCTCCACAAACGTTCCAGGACGCTGAAACAAACATCAAAAACGTTCTCGGTGAAGAAGATATACTAGAAAACGCCTGTCCAAAAGTCCAATTCCGGAACAGGGGCAAAATCATAATTTCGGATCAAAACGATGTCCGCCGTTGGACCCGCTTTGCACCGAAACGCGTGCAGAACCTACGATCTCTAAAATTGTCAAACTACATGTCTACGAATTTGTTTTGAGGAGACGAACCCAACGGTATGTGTAATTTTGGATTCCGATGAGCCGTGCACAAAATCGCCCGTTTGAGTGGGTCACGGGCCCGCCAATTTTGACGTTCTGATCAACCTTCTCAGAATCGGACCAAACTTGGCATGCAGGACCAGAAAAATATTTCGAGTCCAATGGCATAAGTTTTGTCGCTGTCTGACGAGTGTGCACAAAGTAATTGAAAATTTTTGGAATAGGCCAATACGGCGTTCTTCGACGGATACGGGTCAAATTCGTCGCGCACACGCGACCAATTCAAATTCCGTCAAAGCCCACACGTCCACAAAGTCGATACGCACCTTTCGATGCCTTCAGTTTGCGACGGGGTCGTCCGGTTTGTCGGGACGTACCTCGTACCGGGATTTTTTTAAGTTTTAGAAAACTAATTTTTCGGAATTTTGGAATATAAATTAAACAGAAACTGCTTGTCTAAAAATAAAACTATTTGAAAGGGGTTATACATGGTTAGGTTGTATAAAATTCTTATTCAGGAGGTATACTAAGAATTTATTTGGATGGACCGCAATCGGCCTCCAAAGTCGAGGGGTTGGGACTAAAGTTGTCCTGTTGCAAAATTTTCTGAAACTCAGTTTTCGGGATTTTTGAAGAAATTTCTCGAACCGATCATTGCTTCAGGATCTCCTCTACAGGGAGGGGATCGAAGGGGGTCATGCAGGCTTCCTCTACGAGTTTATAGATCGAATTTTTGGGAAGTAGAGATGAAAAAATTGGCGTGCGAATATGGGTACCTGACTGCTCGACTCAGAACAGGGGACCCTGTTCCTACTGGGTCTTTCGGCGACTGCGCGGTGGTTGATGGCGCCGGCGGCGGTTGCTGGTGGCAGGGGTGGTGCGCCGAGGTTGGAGGTGACTCTGGGATCGGGAGTTTGGTTTCACGAGAGGTTCTCTCGTAGTGTTTTCCAAGAACCGTAGAAATTTCCCGATATATATACGCCGATCCTCCCCTTGGATTTATACAAGAATTAAAATTCAATTTGGAGAGGGATTTGATCTGATCGGAGGAGAATAGGGTAGGGATTCAATAGGATTTGAATTTGGAAGATTTGATCAAGATTTGATTGGGTTTTAAAAAAAACCGAAAGTTTAAAAACAAAAACTACTATACAGTAACAGGGGGGGAGGGGGGCGCTCAGGTTCAGCTTTGGAAGGGAAAAGCTACAGTGCCCCCCGCGCTGTTCACGTTTTGCGTTTTTTTTTTTTTACAAAAGGTTGGAATGGCTTGCAACTAAGGTGCTGTGCCTTAAGAGCATCATTAGTAGTTGGGACTCTCCAATGCAATTTGGAGCCCAAAATTTCAAAAAAAAAGGTAAATGTAGAATGGGTTGGATTTGTATGAGAATAGTAGGAAATGATAAAGTGAGCTTCGGTCCCAAAAATTGTATGGTCAAAAATTAATGTAGGAAAAAAATAATATAAAGTTTAGAATATAGAAAGTTGGGCTCCAAATTGGAACTTACTATTCTACAAAACGAGTTTCTACAATCTAGAATCTAGAAATTGGGAGGCCCAACCCTTAGCACCCATGGATGGGTTGGGACCGAAATTATAGAAATTGGAACTAGGGATGAGACTTATTATTCTACAAAATGAGCTCCTACATTCTAAATCTAGAATCTAGAAAATGGGATGGGCCTTACTAATGATGCTCTAAGGAGCAGTGGTCGGTCCCTTGGACCGACCACCTCTGAAGGAAATTTGTTTTTTTTTCATTATATATATATATATATATATATATATATATATATATATATATATATATATATATATAAATGCCCAAAGTAGCTTATAATATGTCAAAAAAATATTTTAAAAATATATAAAAATATCTACATTTACTAACTATATTTTATATATGCTTATATATGCATATATATACATATCTAAAATATGAGTTAGCATATAAAAATTATTCCTATTAAAACAGTAATACACTTCAATATTAATATTAATCATAAACATTCTAGTATAAAAATATTAAAATAATTTTTTAAAAAAGATTTTAGGCATATATCATACACCAAGGAAAAATTTGTATTTATTATATAAGAAATATCCTTTATATTAATTCAATAAAAACTTTTGACCAAATAATCTCTAACCCTCATAATATATACATAAATGAATATCTCGCCAATATTTGTAGGATGGAAATTTTCATGTAAAAAATCTATCATTAATATTATAAAAAAATAAAAACACAAATAAATTTACATTTCATAAAAATAGTAGAATTCAATTTAAGCCAAAAATAATAATAATAATAAATTCACAAAATTTGGGGGTTTTACATCCTACCCAACTTATAAGAATTTCGTCCTCGAAATAAAAATAACGCACGATATGTGGAAACGAAGTGTAGACGGAGGAAGAATAGAGCGCGAAAATTGTGTCACAATTTTTCGTGCAAAAGAGGTAAACGGTTGCGTATGTCGCCTTCGTGCCTCCGTATTTTGGCAGGACATTACGTTGACATACGATACGAGGGAGTGGAACAAATCATAGTACCTACAAGGATTGCGGTGGTGGTTTCTAACTAGATAGGATACCCTCGTGTTTCTATAACTATCAAGGTTTATATCATAAAATTTCTAAGTCATTCTATGATCATGGTCATGCAATGGTAAATTTAACTAAGATGTCGTACTTGTCTTTATGGCTTCTTGGGTTGGTGGCCCCGCGGCGATCATACTGAAGACTTGTCCCGAGTTCTGATTGCCCCTTGGGTATCCAATAGCTGCTGGCGGGCGTGGTGCTCCTCCTCCTGGTGCTGGTAATGCTACTCCCTGCATCTGCTGTCGTCCAAAAGGACAATCTCGAGCTTGGTGTTGATTTGACCCGCAAGCCATACACAATCCCAACCTACGACGGCAATCCCTCTGGAAATGCCCCTTCCTACCGTAATAATGACATGTGGGTAATTCTCTCACTGGTTGTGGGGAAGCTCTAGTCTGCTGCTGCGTCACTGGATGTCGGTTGGGCCCTGCTGGTGTCGTCTTCGCTGATGCAACGGTCGAAACAGATCGTCGTTGTTGTGCCTTCTTATTTATGGCCTCTTGGGTCCTTGCTTCAGCCAATACTGTTGCCTGTGAGACTCAGGACTCGGAACTGGTATATCGTTGAAGCTCTATGCTCAATCCTCTATGGAATCTCTTGGCCTTCTCCAACTCTGTCGAAACTAACCCGGGAGCAAAACGACTCAACCGACTGAACACGGCGTCGTATTCATCAACTGTCATGCTTCCTTGCTCTAAATGTAGGAACTGGTCATAAAGTGCGTCCTTGGCAGTGTCGGAGAAAAACTTCTTATTGAACAACTCTTTAAATTCTTCCTATGTCTGATCAACTCCTAGCCGTCTCTCCTCTGCGGCCCACCAATCATAAGCATTTCCTTCCAACTGCAATTTAACTGCCGTCATCCATAGGTTTGCAGACAACTCGGAAGCCTTCAAAAGATTTTTCGTCTTCACCGGCCAATTGGTAATTCCAATGACGTCTTTAGTGCCTTTGAAGTGTGGAGGATTCATGTTGCGGAACCCTTCGTTAGTACCCACGGAGGCTTGGGGTGCTCGGGTCAGTGCTCTCTCCAAACTCCTCCTAATAGCCTCACTCTGCTGCATCTGAGCCTGTACTAAGCTTTGGAGGATCTGATCTGTAGTAGTCCCACTAGCCTGAGGCATGGGCTGCTGTGGAGGCATGTATGGCATCTGGGACATGATCTGTGGGACACCCTGTGGCCCGTACTGTGGTGGATATGAAGGATATGGAAAGGGATACTGTGGTGGGTATGAGGGAGGATACTGAGGTGGATACTGTGGTGGATACTGGGGTAGATATGGTGGTGGATACTGTGGAGGCTGCTGGGGTGGATATGTTGGTGGAGATTGGGGAGGCTGCTGAGGTGGATATGATGGTGGAGATTGGGGAGGCTGCTGAGGTGGATACTGTGGAGGCTGATGTGGTGGATATGATGGTGGAGGCTGCTGGGGTGGATATGATGGTAGAGATTGGAGAGGCTGCTGAGGTGGATAATGTGGAGGCTGATGTGGTGGATATGATGGTGGATACTATGGGGGCTGGTGTGGTGGACATGATGGTGGATATGGAGGTGGAATCTGTGGTGGGAACTGAGGTGGATAGGTTGGCGGGAGTGGCAGGTACTCTTCTTGAGATGCAGGGTTTTCGGGGCCTGTCTATCCCACTTGAGGTGCCGGGGCTTGCTGCTGAGTAGTGGGTGGTGTCATCACAGGCTGCAGTCCGGATGGTGCTGGAGTGGTAGGGGACATGGGTGGCTGACCCACTGGTTCTTCTTGAGCAGAGGTGTTTCCATCAGTAATGGCGAGAGGAGTAGAGCGACCACTACGAAGATTCATCCTATTAGCACGAAAATAGAGATTACGTTAGGATAAGATCAAGTTAGATGCAAGACAAGCAGTCAAACGAGAATCTGAAATTTGAAATCAAGGAAGGTGATTAAGCATGTGGATGAGATTCCTAAACTCTATTCCTATATGCATGTTTGCTTGGTAAGGTAAAATAACCAAACAATTTATCTCGACCTGCATGGGCCACCACAAAAATATGTAACGCCCCAGTCCCAATATACGTAGGACTAGGAAATACATACATGCCAGCTGTATGCATACGCAGACTACTCCAATATATGGAATCTACGTGTACACACATAAGCTGTAATAAAAGAGCTCCAGCTCATAACAATTTAACATGGTCACAGGCAGTATCTATATCTCATCCACAGTGATAAATAAGAGAAATAACAAACCAAATGTCTCAACTCAAAATAAAAAGAAATATCTGTCGGGCGGAAACAAATCCACTACCGATCTACTGAAAAGAAATCAACTAAAATGAATATGAAAAAGAGTATCAGCTACATAAGTCCATCAACTAAGAATAGAATCAAATAGGCTCCGAAGGCGAGACCTCCTCAGCTGCAATTGGAGACTCTAGTCCAGAACCGTACTCCTCAGGATACTGCTCGTCGTCTATACCTGGAGAGATCACCAGGTCCTCAGAGGGACGTAACAAGATACAGAAAGAACATGCTAATATGAACTGTCAGAATAATAATAATAATATGCAAGACTCTCCTAGACACCAATATGTAAAGGGAATTCTAACCATCTATTGTGCAATTTAGAGGACAACTTTCATGCGCATGGGTGGAATTTAGGCTATGTGTACGTAACTGGCATCCAGTCATCTGTATCCGTCCGTAACGTCTAAAACGTCAGAGGGCATCTGTAAATAAATCGCCACAGTTCCATCCGGAGACTGTGGTTTACCTGTTTGGATTCCCATACGCACTAGCGACTGTCCTCCCCCAATGTTCTCCACTGTCCAAGTCATGTCCATGGCTCGTCCAGTTTTGTAACTGCTTGAGTCTCTAAAACCCTAATCATAGCAGTTACGATCATCTATCTGTCATACGACTTCTTACATAAAGATGGCCAGTCAATATGCAAGCCGTGCCCCTAGCAATATGTCTCAAACCGTGTAGTGTAGGTGTCATGGCCAACGGAGATATAAGAATATCCCACAATAGAAAGGTAGTCCACTACAACTAAGTCGACATGCAACAAATAAAATAAAACAAGAAACGACTGATAAAGTCGCTTGCATCCAAGTGTGGCTTGGACGCACAGTTTATAAAATATGAAACAAAGTAAATAAATACTGAAAATAAATAATATGACAGTAAATATAGCAAGGTATACTTACCTGGTGATTGGAAGGTGTTTTGACGACGTGCAGTAGATGAAATCGACAAGTGAGAATAAGCAACAAGAGTGGAACCTCCACAAACGTTTCCGGACGCTGAAACAAACATCAAAAATGTTCTCGGTAAAGAAGATATATCTAGGAAACGCCTGTCCAAAAGTCCAATTCCGGAACAGGGGCAAAATCGTAATTTCGGATCAAAACGATGTCCGCCGTTGGACCCGCTTTGCACCGAAACGCGTGCCAAAACCTACATCTCTAAAGTCGTCAAACTACATGTATACAAATTTATTTTGAGGAGACGAACCCAACGGTATGTCCAATTTTGGATTCCGATGAGCCGTGCACAAAATCGCCCGTTTGAGTGGGTCACGGGCCCGCCAATTTTGACGTTCCGATCAACCTTCTCAGAATCGGACCAAACTTGGCATGCAGGACCAGAAAAATATTTCGAGTCCAATGGCGCAAGTTTTGTCGCTGTCTGACGAGTGTGCACAAAGTAATTGGAAAATTTCGGAATATGCCGATACGGCGTTCTTTGACGGATACGGGTCAAATTCGTCGCGCACACGCGACCAATTCAAATTCCGTCAAAGCCCACACGTCCACAAAGTCGATACGCTCCTTTCGATGCCTTCGGTTTGCGACGGGGTCGTCCGGTTTGTCATGACGTACCTCGTACCGGGATTTTTTTAAGTTTTAGAAAACTGATTTTTCGGGATTTTGGAATATAAATTAAACAGAAACTGCTTGTCTAAAAATAAAACTATTTGAAAGGGGTTATACATGGTTAGGTTGTATAAAATTCTTATTCAGGAGGTATACTAAGAATTTATTTGGATGGACCGCAATCGGCCTCCAAAGTCGAGGGGTTGGGACTAAAGTTGTCCTGTTGCAAAATTTTCTGAAACTCAGTTTTCGAGATTTTTGAAGAAATTTCTCGAACCGATCATTGCTTCAGGATCTCCTCTACTGGGAGGGGATCGAAGGGGGTCATGCAGGCTTCCTCTACGAGTTTATAGATCGAATTTTCGTGAAGTAGAGATGAAGAAATTGGTGTGCGAATATGGGTACCTGACTGCTCGACTCAGAACAGGGGACCCTGTTCCTACTGGGTCTTTCGGCGACTGCGCGGTGGTTGACGGCGCCGGCGGCGGTTGCTGGTGGCAGGGGTGGTGCGCCGAGGTTGGAGGTGACTCTGGGATCGGGAGTTTGGTTTCACGAGAGGTTCTCTCGTAGTGTTTTCCAAGAACCGTAGAAATTTCCCGATATATATACGCCGATCCTCCCCTTGGATTTATACAAGAATTAAAATTCAATTTGGAGAGGGATTTGATCTGATCGGAGGAGAATACGATAGGGATTCAATAGGATTTGAATTTGGAAGATTTGATCAAGATTTGATTGGGTTTTAAAAAAAACCGAAAGTTTAAAAACAAAAACTACTATACAGTAGCACGGGGGGGGGGGGGGGGGGGGGGGCTCGGGTTCAGCTTTGGAAGGGAAAAGCTACAGTGCCCCCCGCACTGTTCACGTTTTGCGCCTTTTTTTTTTTTCCACAAAAGGGTGGAATGGCTTACAACTAAGGTGCTGTGCCTTAAGGAGCAGTGGTCGGTCCCTTGGGCCGACCACCTCTGAAGGAAATTTGTTTTTTGTTTTTTTTTCATTATATATATATATATATATATATATATATATATATATATATATATATATATATATATAAACTAATAAATGCCCAAAGTAGCTTATAATATGTCAAAAAAATATTTTAAAAATATATAAAAATATCTACATTTACTAACTATATTTTATATATGCTTATATATGCATATATATACATATCTAAAATATGAGTTTGCATATAAAATTATTCCTATTAAAACAGTAATACACTTCAATATTAATATTAATCATAAACTTTCTAGTATAAAATATTAAAATAATTTTTTTAAAAAGATTTTAGGCATATATCATACACCAAGGAAAAATTTGTATTTATTATATAAGAAATATCATTTATATTAATTCAATAAAAACTTTTGACCAAATAATCTCTAACCCTCATAATATGTACATAAATGAATATCTCGCCAATATTTGTAGGATGGAAATTTTCATGTAAAAAATCTATCATTAATATTATAAAAAAATGAAAACACAAATAAATTTACATTTCATAAAAATAGTAGAATTCAATTTAAGCCAAAAATAATAATAAAAAAATTCACAAAATTTGGGGGTTTTACATCGTCGAACTCGAGTGACTATTTTGTGGTTACTGCAAAAAAAAAATAATAAGGCACCAAATAGCGGAAGATCGGTGATAAAGCCATGGAGGCATATTATTTCTTTCATTTATAAAAAATGATAAGAGTTTGGGACAATATTATTTCTTTCATTTATAAAAAATGATAAGAATTGGAGGTAATGGGTCGCCCATAACTTCGAATGAATTGGGGTTATAAAAAACTAGTCTACATGTACGCGCATTACACGTATTTTAATTAGAATATCATAATGTCAGTTGTCGTCTTTCTGTCTTTTCCAGATGACTATTCATGTATGTGTGCTTTTTTTTACAATACCAAGAGATTCGAAGTACAAATTATTATTTTATTTTTTAAAATTTTCTGTGAGAATAATTGTTGACCCAAACTGGATCACAGTCAACCTAATTTAGATAATTAACAAACTGATATCTGATATGATCCAATACGACACATCAAGTTCAAGATAGAACATCATCTATGATTTAATTCAACATATCAAGTTCAAGACAGACGTCGTCTACAAGCTGTTACACTACAAATGTATTTGTTCTCAAGTCTGTAATTTTTTAATTTATTGAGTCTAGAAAAATGTACGTTGAGTCGCACTGTGTCATCTCAACCCCTAGACATACTTCTCCAAGCTCCACCAAACAAAACAAACCAATTTCTGAACCAAACCAAACCGCCCTAACCCATATAGGGCTTCTGGCCTAAGATAGACAGAATTCGGGCCGAACTCTGCCTAAGGCAGAACTCGGGCCGAACTCTGCCTCCTTAAAATCAGCAACCTGATTTTTAGGAACACCTTGCTACGAGTTATCCAACGTTCTAATTTTTGAATATTTGTGACATAATTCTGGCCGAACTCTGCCTCCCCTAACTAGTATAAATAGAGCTTGATTTCTTCCATTTCAAATCATCTCTCACTCTCATCTTCTAAGCCTTATATGCTCTAAGCCTTACTCTTCCAATCCCCTAGCCACAAAACTTCCTAAGCTCCAAGGTGCTCAGTGCGAATCAGCTAGAAGTTCTGCGCAAGAGTTTGAAAAGAAGTCACTTAGAAAATTTTAAGTTTCGCATCTGCGAAGTCAAAGTAGCGAGATCTTCCAAGGCTCGTGTCTGTAAGAAGTTGGCGTGCTCTTCTGACTAAAGGCACGTGTGTACCCTCTTTCACAAATAGTAAATTTCAATTCTGAGCAAGAGTTCTCAGGCCTAGACTAGTCCTCCACGAGGAAAACCAGGTTATATCGCTGTGTTTGTGTGTGCTCTTCTAAACTCTTATACTTTCCGCATTATTACTCTCTGATTATATATTCTCTCAGTAGTTGCTTCTGGACTTAGCATAGAGTTAATTTTTTAACTGGTCATTATAGACACAAAATCTATTCACCCCCTCTAGAGTTGCCTACACGTTACTTCAATAATAACCTTTGGAAAATGGTAAGGACATAAAAATTTATTACCATTGGAACATTAAGAGTTGTATGAAAAAAAGAAACTTGCATACAAACTTTATTGTTTTGACTTTTAAACATAAATGACATGCAAGTTGACATAATAATATCATATTTATAAAATATTCGAGGGTCTTTTAGGAATTCAAAAGTTTTACCACCAAAATTTCTTATTCTATAGTAGAATAGATATATATAAAATTTATTATATATTTGTTTATATTTTAATTTGTTATAAATATATGTGAATAAAAGATATGTACATCAAGTCACATAATTGTTACTTACAAATGTGATTGAGTTGCCATCAAACGGACCAACATATTAGATTACTGATAAAAATGACATATTCAAGAAAAACATTTACAAAGATGCCGTCGAACTCAAGTGACTATTTTGTGGTTACCGCAAAAAAACATAAGGCACCTAATGCGGAAGATCGGTGATCAAGCCATGGAGGCATATTATTTCTTTCATTTATAAAAAATGATAAGAGTGTGGTACACAATTATTTCTTTCATTTATAAAAAATGAGAAGAATTGGAGACATGATGGGTCGCCCGTGACTTCGAATGAATTGGGGTTATAAGAAACTAGTCTACATGTACGTGTTTTGCATAATTAGAATATCACAAGGTCAGTTGTCGTCTTTCAGTCTTTTGCATATGACTATTCATGTATGTGTGCTTTCTTTTTACAATAGGAGTGAGCAATATACGATTTATAAACCGTAAACCGAATCGAACTTACCATTCGATTCGATTTTTACTGTTGCGGGTCGGATTACGGTTTTAGAAATATTAAAATTCAGATTTTGGGTCGGTTAGCGGGTTTTGGGTTTGGTTACCCAACCGAACCGAAAATCGATTAGGTTTTTTATTAACATGAAATTACCATTATATTCCTTCACTTATAAAAGTATCTAACCTAAATATTTCTCTCTTCACTCACAATTCTGGCCAATTGCTGCTTCCTCTCTTCTAACTTCTGAGTCCTCTCTCTTCCGAGAAACCCTAGCCTTCTCTGTTCTCTCCCTTCCTCTGCTCGAAGTAGACAAGACAATGGAGAAGTTCTTCTCCAAAGTCCAGTTCGTTCTCTCTCTCTCTCTCTCTCCTCTCTCTTCTCTCTCTCTTCTCTCTCTCTCTCTCTCTCGTGCTGTCGAGAAACCCTAAGGGTTTCCTCTGCATCTCGACCCGGTCGTCTCGATCTCTCGAGCTAAGCTAGATCTATCGAGATCTAACCTACACCAGTCAGATCTAGCAGAGATCTGGTAAGAAATTAGTATAATCTTTCGAAATTAATTTATTTTACAAATAATTATTTACTTTATTTTCTTTTTTCTAATTAATTTGTTATTTAACCTAGATTTGGACCCTTGTTGCCTCTCTCGAACACGAAGACTCTCTCTCTCTCTCTCTCTCTTTCTCTCTCTCTCTCTCTCTCTCTCTCTCTCTCGAGTCTCGAAGGCTCGAGCGACTGCGGCTACCTCTGTCTAATTCTAACCTAGATATGTCGAGATCTAATCTAGATCTCTCGAAGTAGGCAGTTCCTCATTCGAAATCATTTAGTCTGGTAAGAAATGACATAAATCTCTTGCTTTAATTTTATGCAAATATCTCTTTATTTAATTTCATTTTTCTAATTAATTTTTTTCTTGCATGAATCATAAAAAGGAAGGAGATCAATCTTCTGTGCAATTTTGGATTCGAGTTAGTGAGTTCTATACTTAGCCCTCTTCCCCTTGTTGTCTCACTCTCACTCACTCACTGTAAGTAGCCCTCAGTCGGTCCGCCCCTTGCTCTTGATGTCTCAAAAAAAATATTATGTTATGTTGAGAAGAAACTGGAACTGTTTTTCTATTGCTGAGAAGAGAACTATGCATTTCTTGTACTTATTGCCTTATTGTGTTATTAGTGATGCTAACTTGATTTGGAATATTGTGTTATGTTGAGAAGAAACTGGAACTGTTTCTCTTGCTGAGAAGAGAACTATGCATGTTATTGTCTAATAATATATATTTCTAAACAATAGTTATTGTGCAGTACAAATATTTGAGGACATTGGTTAATAAGTTTTTCTACTAGTATTAGCCATTGGTGAGGCATTCGTTGCAGCCATTGGCAAGTCATTTTTTCATAAGAATTTGCGATGATGATTTGGCATACACTGCAGCCAATGGCGATTGGCGAGGCATACACCCATTCTGAATCTGAGCATTTTTACTCCTCTTTTTAGTGCTGCAATTTATAGGTAGATATGTGAAGTTATTTGATATATTTGCAGCTTAAAATTAAGGTAACTTGATCATAGTGCCTTTGTTAAGTCCTCTTATTTGCAGTCTCTCATTTGTTGGCTCTATTTCAAGTCGTCTGCACTTCCAGGTATATCTCTCTTCCTTAAAAAAGATGATACTCATAAAAGTTTCATTTCACCTGATTATATTATATTGGTGACATAATGAGATGGCTATATTACAATTTTGTGTAATTTATTGTCTAACTTTATGTTCTCCGTCTACAATCAAGTTTGTGTAAAATATTTTTAACTAAATCATTCATTTTATTTCAGTAATCATGAACACCATCAATCAAGTTTTCATTATTCTTCCTTCCTTACTGGCTAATGTTGTTATATTTCATTTGATTTATATTTTTGTTGCTATTCCTTTCTGTGTACAGGCAAGGAAGTTGGAATGTTGGAACATGGAAGCTGAAGCTCAAATTGTGTGTTAAATTTTGTGTTGTATATTTCATGTTGTTATATTTCATGTTGAAAATTTGGAATTTGCAGTTGTGTTGTCCATGTATGTATATTGATGTTGGAAAGTAGGCTTCACTTGGAAGCTGAAGCTGAATTATATTTGCTGCTAATTTTTTGGCCTGCAAATTTTAAATTTGGGAAGCTTTGGTTGGAACTTGAAAGCTGAATTACTTTTGCTACTAATTTTTGGGTCTGCAAATTCAAATTTGGAAAGCCTTGGACTTTCAATTATTTTTTGCTTTAATCATTGCTGTAGTTTGTTTCGGCCTGCATAATTTAGGTGTTATATTGTAATAATTTTTTTGTGAGAAGGCCCAGCCCAGTTGGGCACATAAAACAGAACCGGCCCACTTGGACAAAAAATCGAACCGACCAAAAACCGAACCTTTTTAATTCGGTTCAGTTTTGTTCGGTTTTTAGTAAATAGGTCCGGTTTTCGGTTTGAAAAAATTGGTTTTTGGTTTTGTCGGTTTTCAGATTTTCGGTTCGGTTTGAACCGAACCGAACCGATGCTCACCTCTATTTTACAATGCCGAGAGATTCGAAGTAAAATTTTTTATTTTTTAAAAATTTTCTATTGAGAATAATAATCTTTGGAAAATGGTAAGGATATAAAAATTTATTACCATTGGAACATGAAGAGTTGTATGAAAAAAAAGAAACTTGCATGCAAACTTTATTGTTTTGACTTTTAAACATAAATGACATGCAAGTTGACATAATAATATCATATTTATAAAATATTCGAGGGTTTTCTAGAAATTCAAAAGTTTTACCACCAAAATTTCTTATTATATAATAGAATAGATATATATAAAATTTAATATAGATTTGTTTGTATTTTAATTATAAATATATGTGAATAAAAGATATGTACATCAAGTCGCATAATTGTTACTTACAAATGTGATCGAGTTGCCATCAAATGGAACAAAATATTAGATCTACTGATAAAAATGACATATTCAAGAAGAACATTTACAAAGATGTCGTCGAACCCGAGTGACTCTTTTGTGGTTACCGCAAAAAAACATAAGGCACCTAATGGCAGAAGATCGGTGATCAAGCCGTGGAGGTATATTATTACTTTCATTTATAAAAAATGATAAAAGTTTGGGACAATATTATTTCTTTCATTTATAAGAAATGGTAAGAATTGGAGACAATGGGTCGTCCGTAACTTCGAATGAATTGGGGTTATAGAAAATGATAAGAATTGGGGGCAGCGACTCGCCGTATATCTTAAAACAAAAACAAAAACATTTACAAAGATTGGACCGGATATGGATCCCGTCGAAACACTAGATTGGACCTAGGGCCGTCCTGACGCAGGGGGCCATGGCAACCGTCCAGAACCCCATAAAATTTTAAGGTCCAATATATATATATATATATATATATATATATATATATATATATATATATATATATATATATATATATATATATATATTTTAGGGTGTCTACTTCTTAATGGTGCTTGGAGGCATGCCTCCAAGGGGGCTCGAACCCGTGCCACTGCGCCGGGGTGCTCCACCGTTCCCACCGTTCCCCCCTTAAAAAACCCCCTAAAAATCCCCTCACTCTCAGCCGTCCATTTAATGTTAATATTAATATTAATGTTAATATTAACATCAAATACTAAAATTAACATTAAACTTAACATTAAAATTAATATTAACATTAACATTAACATTAACATTAATATAAAATAAAAATAAAAATAAATATTAACATTAATATTAACATTAATATTAACATTAATATTAACATTAACATTGATATTAACATTAAATGGACGGTTGAGAGTGAGGGGGTTTTCTAAGGGGGGTTTTTGATCCGCTCCCATATATATATATATATATATATATATATATATATATATATATATATATATATATATATATATATATATATATATATATATATGATCTTGTATCAAAAATAAAACTAATATGTAATATGAACCTCCTTTATCACAAAACAATCTTTTGTGTAGTGTTAGTATGGTCAACTTGCACACTAGAGGTCCTGGGTTCAATTCTTGGATGTAATATTTTTTAAAATTTACTTTTAGTTCAATTTTTTTAATTATATATGGGCAATATTTTAAAAGTTTGCCTAGTGTCCCCATGAACTCAGGACAGCCCTGATTGGACCTAATCGGTCCAATCAATAAGTTTATTCCGATTGTATCAGTAATAGGAGTTTACAATCTTACATTAGCAACTATATATATATTATTTAGAAGTTATGCATGTTTAGTAGAATTAGTAAAAAAAGTAAACATTTTAATTTTGATTGCATGTAAATTCCAAAATAAAAATCAAAAATCAAGGTCAACCCGGTTCAAAACCTATCTGGGTCATACGGTTAGGTGGTCCGACCAGCCTAATCGGCCGGGTTGATCGAAGTTTTCGGAAAAAAAAAATATGTATATGCCATTTAGATAAGTGTTACGATAAGTCAATAAATTTAAAGATACTATTATTAAATTATATAAATGATAATCAGTTTATAAATAAATTTATCAAATGTCAGAGGCACCGGAATAACAAAACATAGTGATCTTTTCCGAGAGAAAAGAGCATGATAAAGAAGGACTGAGATTGAAAGATAGGAATAAATCGATTGGCTAGCAATGACGTGTCGGAGATTTGCCAAATCCTAGTAGACGGGTCATGGCGAGTTGAAGATTTGCAAATGAGAAGCTTCGCGTCGGAGATCATACAAGTACCGATCCACATTGATGGCGAGGCGGATGCATGGAACTGGGAAGGTATGCATATAGGCGACTTCGAGAGTCGGGTAGCATATGCCCAATGTCGGACGTCTCATCCACCAATGCAGCTGGGGGAGTTCGTGTGGGTCAAAGGCCTCGCCACTAAGATGAAGCTCAATATGCTCAAAGCTTTGAGGGGTCGGCTACTTACCATGGAGAGACTAGTTCGGCTGGGTATCCGCAGTCAGTTGAATGGTTGCGTACTGTGCCAGAGAGAAGCATAAACTTTACAACATCTATCCTTCCAGTGTGAAGCGTCATGGTTTATTTGGACACAACAATGTTCCCTGTTGAATATTGGGCAGCCTAGCACCAAAGGACTCCACGACCAAGTAGAGGTAGTGTCTAGTAATCGAGGAAGAGGAGGTACCTGGTTCCGATCGGTGCGTATAAGGCTAGCAGCTAGCATTTGGCATATTTGGAGGTCTCGAAATACAAGTATTTTTTAAGGCAGAATTTTTTCACCAACAGGGACACTATACATCATAGAAGCAGATGTATAGTTTATGCTATGAGCTTGTAATTGATTGCATATGAATAAATGAAATTACCTTTCTTTATATATATATATATATATATATATATATATATATATATATATATATATATATATATATATATATTTTTGAAGCAAGGTAATTCTTATTAAGAAGAAACAATTACAATTACAAAACCAATTGAAGGCCAAGCCCCCAGATCTCATTGGTCAAAACCCATGAATCTTATGTCACATCTTATGTTGTTAATGATTCCCGAGAAGGAAGTTGATTGCCCTTCGAATATCCTCATGTTTCTCTCTCGCCAAACGTGCCATACAGCTGACAGCAATTTGATCGTTCCTTTCTCGAACTCTTCTGCCCCCTTCGCTTTAAGTGCCCGCACCTCATCGAGTGTAGCAATAAGCCCTCCTCTATAACTTGAGCTCCCGGCTATTGGTATCTGAAGTTGCTGCCAAATGAATCCTGTGAATTGGCAACTAAAAAATAGATGGTCTCTCGTCTCATTCTCCTTCTCACATAAAACGCACGTGTTGTTCGGAAGCTGAACTCCGAACCTGCCCAGCCGATCTTTGGTGAGAAGCCTATCTCGGACTGCCTTGTATAGACACAGTTGCATCTTGGTGGCCGCGCCCTTAGCCCACACCACATCCGCCCATGCCACCGTCGGGATACTTGGCCGTTCCATATCATATGTCATACGAAAATTGAATTCCCCATTTGGGGCGTCCTTCCAGACCCATCGGTCTGCTCCGACCTCATTACCAAGGCCGAGTGCTTCTATCTCCTCTTTAAACCAGTTTGTTACCTGCCTCTCCTCCGCCCTCCACTCGCCATTATGGGTGATGACCTGCACCAATTCATCGCTGCCGATAATTTCGTATGTAGGCCAGCCTAATTTGTCCACAAGGCTTTCGTGGGGAAGCCATGGGTCAAACCACAGGCTAGTCGTATTCCCGTCGTGTATGGATCTCACCATATACTTCTTCAGTTTGCCCCGGAGTCGAAGAATATTCTTAAAAGTTACTGAAAAGTTGTTGTCAATTTCTTGGATCCAGAAATTATTGGATCGAAGATATCTCCCCCTCATCCACTTAGCCCAGATGGACTCACCTTCTATGCATTTCCATGCCAGTTTGAGCATGGATACTTCACGCAAAATGCTGAGTGAACGCAGGCCAACTCCTCCTTCTTCCTTCGGCATACACAGTTCTTCCCATGATATGGCGTGTAGTCCTCCTCTCTAAACGAAATTAGCGCAAAGTTGTTCTATCCGCTTTATGGTTTTGTTTGGGATGTACAACGCTTGCATCCAGTATGAAGCTATAGCTGTAACCACCGCCCTCACCAACTCAATTCTGCCTCCGAACGATAAATTTGAGCCTGCCAACCTTCCAGCCGAGTGCTAATATATTGCACCAGCCCATTGCAATCCACGTCCTTCACATACGTCACTGATAATGGAAACCCCAGATATTTCACTGGGAGTTCACCCAGATCAATTTGGAGTTTTTTCCGACCACCTCTCCTTGTGCAAGCAGCTTTTGTTGACATATAATCGACTCTTCCCCCTGTTTAACTGTAAACCCGACACTTGTTTGAAGTCCGCCAGAATGGATAAGAGCGTACTGATGCCCCTATCAGATGGTTCGATGAACACCAGAAGGTCATCAGCGTATATAAGATACGAAACACTGGGGGATATGCGATGATAAAGTGGTCGGATATGCCCCTGCAACACTGCCAGGTCCATCTTGCACGTAAATTGCTCCATCACAGTAGTGAATAGGTACGGGAAGAGAGGGTCCCCTTGTCGAAGTCCTCGATTACTCTGGAAGTAGCCCGTAGGTTGCCCGTTGATGATGATCGAGAAGGAAGGCGCTGTTATGCACTCTCTGATTCTGTCGACCCACCATCCAGCAAATCCCATGCTATGCATTACCTCGCATACGAACTCCCTGTTCACCATATCGTAAGCTTTTTGCAGGTCCAGTTTGATACACCCCTTGCTACCTCCTGGTTTATTAAACTCGCGAACCAATTCATGGGCTAATAGGCAGTTTTCAGCAATCGATCTCCCTTTTATAAAGGCCGATTGGTTCATCGAGATTAGTTCCTGCATAAGACTTTGCATTCTAGATACCATAATGTTAGCAATAATTTTGTATAGAAAATTGCAACAAGCTATCGGACGAAAGTCACCCAGTGAACTTGCCCCCTCCTTCTTTGGAATAAGAGTCAGAAATGTGTGATTTATTTCCTTGAGCAGACGCCCTGTGTAGAAGAAATCCCGTACCATATATATATATAGGAAGCGGATCAAAAGCTCCCCTTAGAAAACCCCATAAAACCCCCCCTCACTCTAATCCGTAATTTAATGTTAATATTAATGTTAATATTAACATTAAATACTAAAATTAACATTAAACTTAATATTAACATTAACATTAACATTAACATTAACATTAACATTAACATTAACATTAATATTAAAAAAATTAATATTAACATTAATATTAACATTAAAAAAAATATTAACATTAACATTTATATTAACATTAATATTACGAATTAGAGTGAGGGGGTTTTTAGGGGGTTTCTAAGGGGGGCTTTTGATCCGCTCCCATATATATATATATATATATATATATATTTTTTTTTTAATATATATATAATATATATATATATATATATATATATATATATATATATATATATATATATATATATATATAAGTGTCACAATTAAAAAATTGATCTTTTTAGACAAAATATAAGTATCAGATTAAGAGATATGAATGGTTAGAAATATTAAATTGCAATTGCCAGAGAAAGATTTACAATGTTTCAAAACTTTTAAGATGTATTACCAAATTTATCCTCAATTTATTACAGTTTCTTAAAAAGTAAATTTATAGCTTTCCTTATAAATTAAAAATAATTTTGCTAACCATTTAAAAAAAATGTGGTTATAAAAGCTTTATTGAAATTACAATTTCCTAAAAACATGACAAGTACATATAAATGAGAAGCAATTAAAAAAACAAATACCAAAGAATGTCTGAGGCACGAAAATAACTAACACATAACAAAACAAAGTTATCACTAGTGATAAAATATAAGAGAATAAAGAACTGCCATAGCTAAAACATAAAAGTATTTCTAACAAAAATAAGAAGTATCACAATTAGAACAACCAAACTCATGTAGCTCTTGTGGTCAGTGAGAAGAGGTATAACCTTCTTGGCTAAACGGACGAACTCGGGATCGAACCGCGGGAGAGACATGAACAGTGAACCCAAATAGCATACAATGCAGCATGCACAAAGTCTCATGCATTACGTCGAACATCTTAAAAAAACGATTAGAACAGAATAATCTTTCTCGACAAGTATTTGTCATTAAAAAAGTGTCATAGTAAGTCAATAATAATAATAATAATATTAATAATAATAATGATAATAAATAATATAAATAATTTCATAAATTAGTTTTTCGAGAGATAGAAAAAAAATTATATATATAATTTACATAAATAATGCAACTAAAATACAATTTACAAAAACGCCATCATCATCAATATATAATGTACAAGTATCTTCTCTCTTTTTTCACATGTGAACTGGGGATCGAACTGCGGGAGAGACATGAATAGTGGACCCAAATGACATACAATACAGCATGCACAAAGTCTCATGTATTACATCGAACATACTAAAAAATGATTAGAACAGAATAATCTTTCTCGACAAGTATATTTGTCATTAAAAAAGTGTCATAGTAAGTCAATAATAATAATAATAATAATATAAATAACATAAACAATTTCATAAATTAGTTTCGGAGAGAGAGAAAAAATCATATATTAATTTACATAAATAATGCAACTAAAATACAATTTACAAAAACGCCATCATCATCAATATATAATGTACAAGTATCTTCTCTCTTTTTTCACATGTGAGTTCACAGACAGAAACTGACCTCTATCTGTCCTTCAACATGCACAAGATTCCCCCAAAAAAAAAAAAACAAAGGAACAAAAATACATACAAACCACTCTTTCTATTCACATCATCTCATCCATTTTAATTCTCCGAATCTCTGACCTAACCCTCTCCCATATTGTCCAATATTACGCACAAGTCCCTCGCCCTTCCTGCCCAATCACCTGCGGCCATGTCATCTGCTGGTCCACTGCATCCTCGAGCACCTCGTGGCACAGACAAGTCCAGCTCCTCCCACCTCGTTCCCAGCTGTCCCCCGTTGGCTTCTTGCGTCCTACATGTCGGATTCCGATTGGCTCCTACCTCCGTTCCTCCGCCACGACCGATCAAGCTTCCCCTCCAATGCCCTCGCCACCTGCCACATGGCGTCTCCCTCCCTCATCGGAAGGTTGAAGGTCAGCGCCCTCCTGACAACCGGGTCCCACAGGTTGCTCTGGATCGCGGTGAGGTTGGTGGCCGCCACGTGGTCTAGGATGGACTCCAGCCTGCCGACGTCACGCTCCGACACCGTCAGCAAGATCGAAGGCCAGTCGACCGCGTCGGGGAACGGGAGCCGGATGCCATCCGCAATCACCACGGGCACGCACCCGAGCTCCACCGACTCGACCAGGCGCGGGCTCCAGGGAGCCCAGCCGAGCGGACACAGGCAGAAGACCGACCGCGTAATCTCCGACCGGTACCCGTCGAACCGCTTTCTCCTCAGGTGGAACCGCCGGTTCCCGTTGAACCGGTTCCATATCTCCGTCCTCACCTTCCTGTACGTAAATTAGTACAAAATTGTCAACAAAATGGAAACACCTTACAACATTTGTTATGTGACACTAAACGATATTGCGATAGTATTGAAAAATGCAGTTTTTACAATATTACAAGCCAATCATCTCTAGCCTAAGTGGTTTAGGTAGGAGAAATCCATCTCATCAATCCAAATTGGTAGCATGAGAGCATATTATTCCTTCATTTAATAAAAGGCTATTTAGCATTTGGAGTCTGAATTTTATACTAATTTAGAGTTTAAGTTCTAACATATTTTGGAGCTTGAATTTTTATTTTTGATTAATGTTACCATTATACCATAAACATGACTACAAACAAGTAAACATGTTGGAAATGAAAATACAGTGGAGAAAAGAAAACCAAAGAGCCAAAATTTTCAATTTGACATATCAGAAATTAAACTATAAAGGATCTAAAAACTAATTAGCACTTCAATAAAATAAGTGGTAAAAGTGGAAGCTGTGTACTCGAAAGGCGTGCAATAAAACATGTACTTACTTACTGCAAAAGTTATAAAAGATATAGATTTATTGTTTGAAATAATACAAATAAGATAATTGCTTGCAAGCACATATACCACAACTTATTGCAAAAGTTACAAATTTATTGTTTGAAATAATACAAATAGGATATTGCTTGCAACTTTTCTTTTACTAAAACAAAAAAAAAAGTTAACGAACGTTGATGTAAGCGATGCTACAGCAACATTGAATGAATCGATAAATAAGGGAATGATGCCACAACTGTTGCAAGTCGTATTGAGTTGATTGTGTATGAACAGGGAAATCAACGAAATGATGTGATAATTGGTTGCAACTTGGTGTTGAGATCAACCGTGTGAGAACACTTTTACAGCAATCGGCACGTACTAGTTACAGCAAAAGAAATACTGGAAGTGATGTAAATATAGCTACAGCAGCAATAGTTGCATTACGACTTCCAATGCGATAGTTTGCAAAAGTAAAAAAATAAAAAATAAAAGACTGGGACTTACTTCCGTAAAATCTGCCGCTGACGTTCTTGGGGTGCACCTCCATCTTCCCCCAGAAGAACACCCATATGTCCCTCTTGACCGCCTCCGGACGCGGCGCCCACTCCGTCACGTCGGGCGACACGTACGGCGGTATGACCGGTGCGGCGACCGCAATCCGAACGTCTGCAGCAGCACCGACTTCCGCATGAACTCCGGTACCCCGTCCGCCACCGCCGCGTCCTCCTACAAAAATAACAACGCACCACCCAACACATCACACAAGTCATCGTTGGTTCGAAATTTTAGACTCCACCAGCAGTTTCGAAATGACTAGCACCACCACCCACATGGCCACATGGGTACCGATGCGGTACACAATATAATGTAATGTTTATTTGGAAGTTAGCTGTGGAATCTAAAAATTACGGAAAGTGAAAAATAGATTTTGATTTAGTACCATGGCATGGAAGCAGGCTCCGTAGTCGTGGGAGGCTACGAAGACGTTGTCGCGGCCGGAGGAGCGGTTCCAGAACGGGTGCAGCGCGGAGACGCGGTGCACGGCGGAGCGGAGCAGCGGGCGGGCGTGGGAGAGCGAGGGGAAGCCGTTGGCGGTGGAGAAGTTGCAGGAGACGTAGACCGGGACGAGGAAGAAGTCGGCCTCCGCCGGGTCCGAGACGGCCAGCGGGGACCCCGCCAGCGCCTCGTGGATGGCCACCTCCGCCGCGAAGAGGTGCGAGCGGCACCTCCCGTCGGCGGCGAGCCAGTCCCGGTTGTAGCTCGGCGGGAGGTCGTAGACGTAGATCCCGAGCTCCGGAGGGCGGTGGGCCCCGGCGGCCGGGGCGCGGGCGCGGTGGGGTGGGGAAGAGGAAGCCGGAGTAGGAGAAGTAGAGGGAGAGGGAGAGCCACAGCGCCCACCTGTAGTACTTCTTGAAGAAGAGCAGCTTCTTCAGGTGGTGGGGCGCCGGTGCTCTCCTTGGGAGGACCTTCATCTTCTTGAGCTCTGCCATGGCCTGGGCAAATTAATGAGCTATTTATATGTATTCCAACAGTGGGGTGTGTTCAGCTGGTGGGTGGGTAGAATAGGAATTTAACTTTTTTTTTTTTTTTAAGAGGAGTGTACTCAGCAGGTGGTAGGGTACGGATAGCCGCACCTAAGCCTAAAAAATTTTAAATAAATAAATAATATAATATTTTTCGATAGAAAACTCCGTTAAGCTATAATGCAATGATATTGTCAAAAAAAATTTGTTCCGTGTACGTGAATTGAATCCCAGTCACCGTGTACGTGAATCAAAAATCGATCAACAAATCGTTGTCCGAGGGAGAAGATGAACCATCAACGGTTCCGTGCCCGATGGAGAAGATGGACGAAAGTGAAGTTTTGGTTATATGGAGAATAACCGTGCCACTCATCATCGTGCTACTCAGCATGCAAGCATCAAAAACACGTACTTGAACCCATCACTCATAAAACTCACTTATCCAATGAAAGTTTAAGCAAAGAATAATGCTCTCTCCTATCGCATATAGGAAAAGTTCCTCGGAATCGCAATAAGTTTGTTGCTCCCAAATAAGCAACGAAACCAATATTCTATTTTTCTCCAAAATTTTTCATAGTACTGAATCTACTGATCGTACATATGGTCATTACCAGCTTACATGTCTCTACAAGTTCGATCGGTGTTCAAAATTTGTATGTCAGACAAGATATTGGATTTTTTTTATTTTTTTTTCAAGGTGTTCTTTTCTCCGGACGAACAACGTCAAGGAAGTGATTTGAGCCTGTGTCCATCCACACGGAATGTCTCAGTGTACCCAACGGACTATATTTCCACAGACATATATTAGATGTTATCGGATCATATTATTATAAACTTTATTAAAACAAAACAAAAAATGGTATAGCTAATAGCTTAGCATTGTATCAAATTATTATTTTTCATCAAATGTTCCTATATAAATCATTAATAGCAATACTTCTTCTTCTTCTTTTTAGTAAATGCTGTTTTGTATTTCGAATTTTAAAATCTATGTGCACTCATTTTTGTTGGAATACATATAAATAGCTCATTAATTTTTTCAAAAAAAAAAAAAAAAAAAAAAAAAAATCGGTGCAAGTAAATTTTGAAATTTGGGTGAATGGCATGGGCAACCGGGCGGAGGTCGAAGCCGGAGGAGTCGTCAGCGGTGTCAGGGTCGACGGATTCGAGGGTGTGGCAGGCGCGGGTGAGGAACGAGAGGCGGTCGTTGAAGCGCTTGAGGGAGAAGGAGGCGGAGCCGGCGAGGTGGAGGGACATGGCGAGGGGGGCGGGGTTGGAGTTTGGGGTGCGGTCAAGGATCTCGAGGGAGCGGATAGCGAAGCCTAGGGTTTTGGAGGGGTCGGAGTCGGAGTCGAGGTGCTGGCCGACCTTGAGGCAGGCGAGGGCGAGGGAGGGCGAGTCCGGAGAGGATCCGGTGGAGATGGTGGAGGGGGTCTTGGTGGAGGAG
Organism: Iris pallida; assembly: GCA_029216955.1. Taxonomy (NCBI): domain Eukaryota; kingdom Viridiplantae; phylum Streptophyta; class Magnoliopsida; order Asparagales; family Iridaceae; genus Iris; species Iris pallida. The sequence goes on from JANAVB010034617.1 coordinate 20,550,910, forward strand.
GAAGGAGTGGATGAGCCTTCTAGAGGAGAGGATGAGTTTCGTACAGTTGGAACGCGTACAGTTGGGTGTCTTCGTCGATGCGGACTGCAGCTCTCCTTTATGTTAGGACTGCCAACTTGTTGGCAGTCCTCCTTTATGTGAGGACTGCCATATGTGAGGACTGCCAACTTGCTGGCAGTCCTAGTACTGCCACTACGTTGGCAGTCCCACTTGCTGAAGAAAATTGGGTTGCCCCCAACTAAAAAAATTGATGACAAACTTGTAATTTTTTTTTTGAACATTTTTGGGCTGTTCCCAAGTAAAAAAATGTGGTGCCCTTAGAAAAAGCCTTCTGGAACTGTCAAAATTTTAACCGTTATATTTGACAGTCCTTAAAAAATAGGACTACCAAAATTTTAATAGTTCTCTGAAATCCATATCTATCAAAATTTTGACAGCTTATATAAAATTATGACTACCAAAATTTTGACAGTTTTGAAATAACAAATACCGTCAAAAGTACAGTTTCGTTAACACTTTTTTTAAGGGCTTTTATCAATGGCATTAATATAATGTTATAGAAGACCATGTTTGACGCTAGTTGGAAGTTATTGTAGAAAGCCTTGTTTGCAGATGAAGTGGAGTAAAGAAGTATGTATCACAAGAATTATATATTGATGGATGGTGAGCTTGGAGAGGAGTAGAGAGGAAGGGAAAGTGGTTGGTTGGTGTTGGTTCTTTATCACTCTCTATTTCTGTGTGATGGGTTTGTTTGGTTGGTTGGTGATTAGTAATGGTGGTGGTGGTGATGGTGGCGGTGGTGATTAGTAAGATGAAAGTACATCGGTGCCCTTTGGTCATTGCATATATTTTTTTTTACCTAAAAAAAAAGGGATATGCGTTTTTTTCCTTATAAATTTATAATTTTTTGATGGTGCAAGGTAAAGATGAGCTTGATTTGTTAAAGGATTTTAGAACGTCTTTAAAAAAAAATTACTTTTTTTTCCCAAAATATTATAGGGTTGGGTTGGGTTGGGTTGGGTTGGATTTGGATTCGATATATTCACGACGAGTAAATATTTCTTTAAAAAAAAGGAAAAAAAAAAAACTTAGAATTGATGACACATGATTTGCGACATGGTGTCCGTCCAAGGAGATAGAGACGACGCAAGGGGCACGGTTGCCAAGCACTGGTCATGGATGCTCTATGAATGTCTGTGAGGTGGAGAAAAAGAAAAACATGGAAGAGAATGAGAGGAGGGGATAAGAAAGAAAGAGAAGTTTGGGAAAGAAGAAAGAGAAGAGAGGAGGAGGAGAATCCTTTAAATTAGTAGGTTTATATTTTTATTTTACTTTATTTTATTTTAGTTTGTTTATATTTTACTTTTGTTTTTCTATTTTTGTATTTCTTGTTTATCTATTTTTGGTTCTTCATCTACACAAATGAAAAATTGTTTTGGGCCTCCTTATTTCAAAGTAGGTAATTTGCTATTTGTTCTTTAAGTTGCAAATTTGTTAGGTTTTTTTTTTTTAAGTTGCTAGTTTGTTAGCTTTTGTTTGGTTGTTGATAAAGGTACTCCCAAAAGTGATCGTAGACGACACAAACATTTTTAAGCTTTTCAATTCTCAAAATATCCTTTCAAGAAAATTCATGGACAACACAAACTTAATGTTAGGACTGATCCTTGTTATGCTTAGAACCGTCGAATTTTTTTAACAGTCTTAAAGAAAAAAAAAATCAGTCTTTGCGAATGAATGTAATTTTGACAATCCAAGCATGTTTACGACATCCAAAAATTGTGACAGACATATATTTCTGATATTCGATATCTTTAAGAGGTCATATTTGTGAGCCATAGGACCTGCTTGGATTGAGAGTTAAGAGAGTTAAGTGAGGGAAAGTTAAGTGAGAAAAAAATAAAATCATGCTTGGTTTGAGGGTGGAGGTTTAGGAGGGAGAGTTACAGAGGGTTAAGTGAGGGTTTATTTCACCCTCTTTTGTCTATTTTTTTAATCCCCCGACGGAGGGTTAATGAGGATGATTGAGGGATTTTGTTTAAAAAGTCATAAATATCCCTTATTTGTTTTATAAAATATCATGATTTTTTTTCATTTTTTTCTCAATATGTTATTCCGTAGCTTCCTGATTTGTGAAGATATTTTGACAAGTTCTAATTAAAATTTCAATCAAATTTAATTTTATGACATGTAATAAGGTTATTTTGGAAACGACCATATATTTATTAAATCATCCTCTCACTCAAAACCTCCAATCCAAGCAAGAGATATTAAACACCCCCCACTTAACTCTCCCTCCAATCCAAACAAGATTTTATATATTAACTCTACTCCCCCTCGCTTAACTCCCCCTCATTTAACCCACTTAAGTCAGCTTATTTTTTTCCCCTCAAGCCAGGCAGACCTTTATGCCTCGTTTGGTTCATGAAAAGGAAATGAATTCCCTTCTATTTTCCATAGGAATGGAAAAGTAGGATTCCCGTCACATTTCCTTTCCGTTGTTTGGTAAAACAAGGAAACAACCTAGGAAAGGAAAGCAAAATATAACAATGTTCCAATAATATCCTTACCTTTTAAAATAAAAATAAGATTATTAAAAATAACATTAATGGTAAAATAAGCAATGACACATGATTACTTTTGTCATAACTTTTGTAATAAATGTTGGGAAAGGAGGAGGAAAAATCATTCCCATAGGTCTTGAGTGGAACCATATTTCCACCAATTTTTTTCCTTGTCAGAAAATTGATTCCCAAGTTTGTCGCTACCAAACAAAGGAAAGGAACAACTTTCCTTTCTTGGTTCCTTAAATCTGTGAACATAACGAGGCCATAGGGCTCGTTTGGATCAAGTTTTTGTATTCCTAGGAATAAATTTTCAATTCCTTTTCCATAGAAAATGAATTCAACATTTCCATACCCATGTTTGGTTAGGTTGGAAATTGGTAGTTCAAAAATTTAGAAAATTTCATCTCCATGTTTGGTTTACAAAGGGATAGAAATATTAATTAATTTAGTTTTCTTTTAATACCCTTTCATTAATTTCATGATGATTTACATGTTTGGGATAGAAGTTAAAAATTTGAAAATAAAAAGAGGGTATAACCGTCTAAACAAAATAGTCAAGTATCGTTCCTAGGAAAGCAAATCAAGTATCGGAATAACTTTCTCCCATAAGCCCCTCCTATTCTCTCCTCATTCCAATCCTAAACATACCAAACATGGATAAGAAATTCAAAACTCATTCCCAAGCCACAAAAACTTGAACCCCCTTTATGAAAAACTTGTAAGCTTGATTATTTTGGTTTAGCATCCTCCTCTATGAAAACTATTCATCAGTTGTGTGATAGCCTCTTACTAAGAGCATCTCCAACCCTATTGTGAGTTTGAAAAAAATGGTTGCCACATAGGAATGACAACCATTTTTTCCAAAAGTACTTCTCCAATGCAAATGTGAAATAAAGTGTGGAGTTGACATGGCAATGACATGGCAAAGACAATGTGAAGTTGGTTGTCTAGATCTAGACAATGTACTTCACAATGTCTTTATGTCCACATCATCATTTGTGAATAAAAATGTTTATAAAAACAAGTAGAAGAGTAAAAGCTGTCTTGGAAGTTGTAAAAAATTACTTTGTATTGCCTTCTCAATACTTTTGCATTGAGATGACTTTTTAAACTCATTGTCATTTGTGAATATAATCTTGCCACCTATATAAGACATTCTCTTGTGTCCCATGCCACCTAAGATTCACAACACAAAATAAGACAATAGGGTTGGAGATGGTCTAATATAGTAGTACTCTGTCATCTTCTACATCCCTCAACTTTGCAAGCTATGTTTAGAGCATCTCCAACCCTATTGTGAGTTTAGAAAAAATGGTTGCCACATAGGAATGACAAACTTTCATTCCAAAAATTCTTCTCCAATGCAAATGTAGAATAAAACATGAAGTTTACATGGCAATGACATGGCAAGGAGAATGTGAAGTTGGTTGTCTAGATCTAGACAATGCACTATTGGGAAAGAAGCGCGGAAACCTTTCCCCAAACCTGAGAGTACATGCGAGAGGACCGAGCAATACAACGCACGAACCCAAAAACAAACACACAAAACAATCCACGCAGACACAGAGAATTTTTGACGTGGAAAACCCTTGCGGGAAAAACCACGGGACGATCGGAGTCCAACCCTGAGAAGCCTCCACTAATGGAATAGAAGAATTACACCCTCTACAAACTCCTCTGATCCAAATCGGATCCCCACAACACTCAGAGATAAGAACAATGATTACAAGGCTACGAAGAACGAGAACGACGAGTAGAGATTACCCGAACACGATCTCCTCCGAATATCAACCTTCAATCCTCCGCCTTCTTCTCCGAAGTTGTAATGGCACTCTTGCCTCCTTCTCTCTCAAACTTGTGTTGTCCAATGTGTTGCGATCTTACGATAATGAATTAGGGTTGAGAAAACTTAATATAACTCCCCAATCCCGCAACCAACCTGGACCGTTGGATTAGATCCAATGATAAAAACTCATCCTAAAATCCGCTTCAGCCCCCGACGACACAGAGTTCGGCCAGAACTCTGTGTGGGGCAGCCAGCACCTACTGGCCAAACGCTGGAACAGCCAGACCGAGTTCGGCCAGAACTCGGCCTGGGACCGAGTTCGGGCTGAACTCGGATCCCTTGCTCCCAGAAGCTCCAGCAGCAGCAGCAGCAACTTCGTCGCCTACTTCCCGAGCTTCTCCGACTTCGGACGACGCTCGTCGCACTCCGGGGTCTTCTCCACATAGGTTGGGAACCCCACCCACTCCAACAAATCTCCCCCTTCACAACTTTGGGGAGGACGTCGTTATCCCGACGACCTGCCTGCAGTACTCAAACTTTCCCCTTGGTAGAATCTTCGTGAACATATCAGCTGCGTTGTCGTCTGTATGCACCTTCTCAAGCGCCGCGTCCTTCTTCTCAACCACATCGCGTATCCAATGATACCGAGTCTCGATGTGCTTGGACCGGCTATGAAACGTCTGATTCTTCACAAGGTGGATCGCACTCTGACTGTCGCAAAGCAAAGTATACTGCTCTTGCTTCAGTCCCATTTCCTGCAACAGCTTCTTCATCCACAGTAGCTCCTTGCAAGCCTCCGTCGCCGTAATGTATTCCGCCTCCGTCGTCGACAAGGCAACACACTTCTGCAACCGCGACTGCCACGACACTGCTCCTCCTGCAAACATCATCACGTAGCCCGAAGTCGATCGCCTCGTGTCTACATCTCCAGCCATATCAGCGTCGGTATACCCAACCAGCTTCGGCTCATCACCACCAAAAGAAAGTCTCCAATCAGCAGTGCCCTGAAGATATCGTAGAATCCACTTGACCGCACTCCAATGCACCCTTCCAGGATTTGAAAGATACCTGCTAACCGTACCAACTGCATGAGCAATATCTGGCCTCGTACACACCATAGCATACATAAGGCTTCCCACAGCCGAGGCATATGGAACCCGCTCCATATCTTCCTTTTCGTCCTCGGTAGATGGACACTGCTCCTCAGTGAACTTAAAGTGAGCCGCGAGGAAGGAACTCACTTTCTTCGACCCGTCCATCCCGAAATGCTGAAGTACCTGGTAAATGTACTTCTTTTGGGACAAGTGTAGCAGCTTGGACTCTCTCTCTCGGCTGATCTCCATCCCAAGAATAGTCTTCGCTGCGCCCAAATCCTTCATAGAGAAGGCCGCGCCCAGTTGGCGCTTCAACTCCGCTATCCTAGTGGCATTCCGACCCACTAATAGCATATCATCTACATAGAGCAATAAAATGATAAAATCATCATTGGCAAAATACCTCATAAATGTACAATGATCCGACGTCGTCCGTGCATAACCATGCTCCCCCATAAACGACTCGAACTTCCTGTACCACTGCCTCGAAGCCTGCTTCAGACCATACAAGCTCTTCCTCAACCGGCAGACCAAATGTGACTTGCCCTTCTCACAGAATCCCTCTGGCTGCTCCATGTATAACTCCTCCTCAAGATCACCGTGGAGGAATGCCGTCTTCACGTCCATCTGCTCGACCTCCAAGTCGAGACTGGCTGCTAATGCTAGCACCACCCGAATAGACGAATGCTTGACGACAGGCGAAAAGATCTCATCATAATCTACGCCTTTCCGCTGACCGTAGCCCTTGACTACCAGCCTCGCTTTGTATCGAGGGCGAGTAGCATCTTCCGTCGGCTTCACTCTGAACACCCATCGATTCTTCAAAGCCTTCTTGCCCTTTGGTAACCGCACCAGATCATAAGTGGAATTGGTGTGCAAGGAACTCATCTCCTCCTGCATAGCCACCATCCACTCCTGCCTGTGTTCGTCTTCCATAGCCTCTGCGAAACTTTCGGGCTCTTCCCCGTCAGTCAATAGCACATACTCATCCGGTGAGTATCTCGTAGATGGTCGACGCTCTCTGTCGCTCCTTCTCAGTGGAGCCACTGGTGCTGGCTGTATACCGACAGCCTCCTCCCCTTCAGGAACTACCTCTCCGGCATGCTCATCCTCCTGAGGGACACCCTGACCACCATCAGCAGGATGATGATCAAGGTTGGGAGCAACTCCATGTACCGGCTCCCCCATAACTGGATCCTCTGCGATGTCCTCTGGAAACTGCTCGAAGCGAAATGACTCTAACTCAGGCAATTCCTCAGCCTCAGAAGGCGTCTCGGAATTCTGAGTGTTGGTCATGGTCTGATCCTCGAAGAACACCACGTCCCTGCTTCTGTAGAGCTTTCCTTCCACTGGGTCGTAGAGTCTATAGCCAAACTCATCCCGACCGTAGCCGACAAAGACGCATCGCCTCGTCTTCGGCTCAAGTTTGGTCCTCTCGTCCTTCGGTACATGCACGAAGGCCTTACAACCAAACGCCCGCAGGTGATTGTATGACGGCTCTTTGCCGTACCATACTTTGTCAGGCACATCACCCTGCAAAGGAGCACTAGGAGACAAATTAATAATATAAGCAGTTGTGAGAAGAGCCTCACCCCAGTAACTGCCCGACAAGTTTGCTTCTGACAGCAAACACCGCACCCTCTCCATCAGTGTCTTGTTCATGCGCTCCGCTACACCATTGAGCTGAGGTGTCTTTGGCGGAGTCTTCTGGTGTCGTATCCCTTGCTCTTTGCAATACGCATCAAAGGGACCAATGTATTCGCCGCCATTGTCGGACCGAACACATAACAACTTCTTGTCCGTCTTCCTTTCAACGGAGGCCTGAAACTCCTTGAAAGTAGGCAGCACCTGATCCTTGGTCTTTAAGGCATAGACCCAAATCTTCCTGGAACAGTCATCAATAAAGGTTACAAAGTAAGAAGCACCACCAAGATATTTTACCTTCATAGGACCGCAGACATCTGAGTGAATCAACTCGAGCAACGCCGGCTTCCTTGAACTTGGGTGACTTTGGAAAGACACCCTATTTTGCTTCCCAGCCAAACAGTGCGTGCATTTCTCCAACTTTGTAGACCTGAGCCCCGGAATCACTTTCCTGTTCACCAAGTAGCTCATCCCCTTCTCGCTGATATGGCCGAGCCGCCTGTGCCACAACTCGGTAGACGCATCACTGACTGCGTTCACCTCTTGTGCCCCCTCTGCGCTCCCCTCCATATAGTAGAGACCGGACTTCTTGCTTCCTCTGGCAATCACCATCGAACCTCTGTAAAGCTTCCACTGACTATTCCCGAAGAGATTGAAGAATCCCTCGTCATCCAACCTTCCAACCGACACCAGGTTGAAACGGATATCAGGGACATGACGAACATCCTTGAGAACAAGAACCGCACCCGTCTTCGTTCTCAAATGCACATCTCCAACGGCAACCGCCTTCTACACATCTCCGTTGTCCATCTTCAACACGCCACAGTCGCCTGTCGTGTAAGTGGCAAACAGTACCCTATTGTGAGATACATGTGCTGAAGCCCCTGAGTCCACCAGCCAAGAATTGTCATCGCAGGCGAGGTTAGTAATGACCTCATCACCTACGACGATCACATCGCCTCCATGCACCGAGGCCGCCGCTGTAGTGTTCTCTTCTTGCTTCCCCTTGTCGCCCTTCTTCTCCTTCTTCCAAGCGAAACAATTCCGCTTGATATGGCCCTTCTTACCGCAATGGTAACACTCTGAGTCCTCGTACCGACCCTTGGACTTCCCCCTGCTCTTGTCTCTGCCACCACCTGGACCCCTGCTTTTGCCCCTTCCGCGGCTCTCTGAAACAAGTGCCTCTGAGTGATGGGATGTGGATGAAGTGCCCTGAGAACGTCTCCACATCTCTTCATTCAACACCCCGCTCTTGGCAAACTCCAGACTGACCACGCCCTCTGGAGCAGAAGCGATCATAGATACTCGTACGGTCTCCCACGAGTCTGGCAATGTACACAGCAGCCATAGTCCCTGAACTTCGTCGTCGAACTTGACTTCCATAGAAGATAACTGGTCAACCACGCCCTGGAACTCACTCAAGTGATCCGAAATAGACGCCCCGTCTTTGTACCGCAGACCCATCATCGTCCGGATCAGGAACAACTTGTTTACCCCGGTCTTCTTCGCGTACAAAGACTCCAGCTTATCCCACAACGTCTTCGCGTGCTCAATATTGGCAACGTGATTGTACACGTTCTCATCAACAAACTGCCGTATGTACCCACACACCTGTATATGCTCGAATGTCCAGTCCTCCTCGAATTTATCACTGGGCCTCTCGGATGCAAACACGGGTAGATGCAGCTTCTTGACAAATAGCAAATCCTTCATCTTGCTCCGCCAATAATGATAGTTTGTGCCATTAAGATTCACCATGCGCACCGGCTTCGCGTCCATCTCTCCTCTCTGGTTCCTCTGTCAACTCCTGACACCCTTTGAACCCAAAGCTCTGATACCACTCTGTTGGAAAAGAAGCGCGGAAACCTTTCCCCAAACCTGAGAGTACCTGCGAGAGGACCGAGCAATACAACGCACGAACCCAAAAACAAACACACAAAATAATCCACGCAGACACAGAGAATTTTTGACGTGGAAAACCCTTGCGGGAAAAACCACGGGACGATCGGAGTCCAACCCTGAGAAGCCTCCACTAATGGAATAGAAGAATTACACCCTCTACAAACTCCTCCGATCCAAATCGGATCCCCACAACACTCAGAGATAAGAACATTGATTACAAGGCTACGAAGAACGAGAACGACGAGTAGAGATTACCCGAACACGATCTCCTTCGAATATCAACCTTCAATCCTCCGCCTTCTTCTCCGAAGTTGTAATGGCACTCTTGCCTCCTTCTCTCTCAAACTTGTGTTGCCCAATGTGTTGCGATCTTACGATAATGAATTAGGGTTGAGAAAACTCAATATAACTCACCAATCCCGCAACCAACCTGGACCGTTGGATTAGATCCAATGATGAAAACTCATCCTAAAATCTGCTTCAGCTCCCGACGACACAGAGTTCGGCCAGAACTCTGTGTGGGGCAGCCAGCACCTACTGGCCAAACACTGGAACAGCCAGACCGAGTTCGGCCAGAACTCGGCCTGGGACCGAGTTCGGGCCGAACTCGGATCCCTTGCTCCCAGAAGCTCCAGCAGCAGCAGCAGCAACTTCGTCGCCTACTTCCCGAGCTTCTCCGACTTCGGACGGCGCTCGTCGCACTCCGGGGTCTTCTCCACATAGGTTGGGAACCCCACCCACTCCAACATGCACTTCACAATGACTTTGTCTCCACATCATCAATTATGAATAGAAATATTTATAAAAAAGTTGAAGAAGTGGAGGAGTTGCCTTGGAAGTTGAAAAAACACTTTTTATTGTCTTCTCAATACTTTTGCATTAGAGAGAGTTTTTCTATCTCGTTGTCTTTTGAGATATAATTTTGCCACATAAACAAGACATTGTCTTGTGGGTCATGCCACATAGGAGCCACCTAAGACTCACAACACTTAACAAGACAATAGGGTTGGAGATGATGTTAGTATTGTCAGAAGAAGTAACTATGGCAGCTTGGTATTCTTCAGTCAAGTCAAACTTATCCAGAGAAAATTTCTTGTTGCACTAGAGTATGAAACCCAAAAGCCACAACCATATTAGGACAAGGTCATGGATACTAGCCATGGCAATCTCTGGATTGCTAATAAAGATTGACATTGACGACGAGGAGGAGGAAAAAAATTAGTTTGTCAAGAGTAAGACAATCAGAAGGAATTGAATTAAGACCCTATCATAGATCTGCACAAAACTATAAAAAATTTGACATTTTTTTGCTATGTTTAGGACGGTTAAAAAATTTGACAGTCCTCCGTTATCCCAAACAATTATTTCGGCTATGGAACCTCAAAGCTCCACTAATGGAGGTTTAAACTTCAGTAATAGTGTCTTGGAGTATAACAAAAGCATGAATTACACATAAATCTATGAATTTAAACAAAAAAAAATTCTAGATTTGAATGCAGTGAGAGTAGGAAGACGAGGGAAGAAAGATTTTTGGAAAAGAGTAAAAAAGAGAAGGAAAAAAAATTGAATGAAAGTATACCTATTGAAAAATGTGTCCCATGAGTAATTTTGTATCGTCTCCGAGAACAAATTTTAACGGTGGCTACTACTTACATCCCTCCTAATATCAATTCAAATATATCAAAGAAAAGATTTAAGGAAAACACTATCTGGTCCGCAGGCAGGCCAGACCGCATGCCAGATGGCCAAAGCCCATTGCTCCCCCCTCCCCAGGCATGGATCTGCCAATGGGTGGCGCCAGACCACACGCCAGGTGGCCGAAGCCCATTGCTCCCCCCCCCGCATGGATCTGCCAATGGGTGACGCCAGACCGCATGCCAGGTGGCCGAAGCCCATTGCTCACCCCCCTTCCTTCTTAGGCATGGATCTGCCAATGGGTGGCGCCACCTGGCGGCGGGCTACTACTTACATCCCTCCTAATGTATATTAATTCAAATATATCAAAGAAAAGATTAAACCCAAAGGCTAGAGAACTCCCCGTATGAATTCCTTACCAGGGAACAAAGGTGATCTTGCTCTTTTGGCGGTTTTCGTCGATGACGAAGTAGAAAACAAAGACAGCGTACCGGCACTCTTCTGCGGGCGGGCAAGCATGCGGTGCAATCCTCATAGCTCTCGCATGGCTGACCCAGCTTGTCGATCTTGCATGAAAACGATGAAGCGGAAGTTCCTCTTCGCCTTCAGCTCCAAGAACTTCTGCTTGCATAATTTGTCGTCCACAACCATGCCCGATGCCGCGTTCGCCTTCACAGAAAACAATATAAATGCGTCGAGATTAACAAGCATATCCGAAGTATACAAAGTTTTATACATACGACATTAGCATATCGTTACGGTTAAGGAGTTTGTTTTGGGATGAGATGAGAAGTGAGCAGAAGAAGATGAGAGAAAATGGAGTGTAGGTTGGTGCGGTTGAAGGAACTAACGGGAGAGAAATTGAGGGAGGGAATGAGGGGTGGGAAGAATGGATGATAACAAAGATAGTAAGTTAGATTGTGGTATTTTAAACCAAGTTATGAGTGATCGAGAGAGAAAGTTTGTTCGTTTCTTCCTTCCTATCTTTGCTGAAACACATTGAGATCAAAGAGGTTCATTCATGTGTTTCCTCCAGCACCTTCTGAAAGTTAACCCGGGAAAGTAAAATTTTCATCCAAAGGGACGAAAATAATCTAATTTGCATCGTAGGAAAAATATTTTAAAAATTGCAGTGAGAGGGAGTACTTGCCATCTCTGTAGGCGGGTGTGTTAGGTTTGGGCTGACATGGTAAGGGACTGCCTTCACTGATGGTTTACGTGGCATGGGAGACCGCCATCACTGATGGCAGGTTATGCTGGCGTGGCAGGAGCCGCCATCAATGATGGCGGGTTGGCTTGGCACTGGGACCGCTTGTGCTGGTCTCCCAGCTGCGAGTATGGCACGATCTTCCACGCTAGAGCGCTGGCTTCATCAGAGATGGCCGCGCCGCTCTGGTTACATTCTAAATGAGAGTACAACACATCAACATTATGTTAAAAAGAAAACATGAGAAGAAAATGTTAACTTACTTGTACGACATAGCTAAAAAAAATTTCCTCAAAGGGGTGCAAAGTAACGTTCTAGGCTTGCTGTGTAAATACATTTTGTCGTCATTATTGACGACTTAGTTGTACAACATAGCTCCTTTCTTTTGCCAAAGAGGTGCAAAGTAAAGATGTAAATGCATTTGGTCGCCATCATTGATGGCGTGATGGTAGTTTCCCTCTCCCTTGCCATCATAGATGGTGCGGTGGTGGTCCTCTCTCCCTCACCTTACCGTCTGCCTCGCAATGAATGATGGCGCGATGGTCCCCCGCCATACAGGGGCGGCCTAGCCCAAGGCAGGTCGGACGACGGCCCAGGACCCTCCGACGGAAGGGGGCGTTAACATGGATCTATCTACAAGAGGACGAGTACTTATCGTGTGCTTTTTTTAACATAAAAACATTATAATGTAGTGGTTTTAATGTCAAACTTTTGCTTTAGAGGCCTTTGGTTCAAATCTTGGTGGAAGCAAGTTTTTATTACACTTACATTTTTTTTACACTATGTATAAGGGTCCATTTTGAAAGTTTCGCCTTGGGCCCCCATCAACTCAGGGCCGGCCCTGCCGCCATATGAGATGACGAGTCATCCCCCTCTATACAAATTACTCAAACTTGTTCCGTCTGCTGCTAATTTCATAAAATTTATCACTTGATACTAAAATTTTTTGTAAAATTTTGAAATAACAGGAAATGGAAAAAGATTACAAGACGGAACAAAATTTTCAATAGCTGAATGTTTTCAGAGATTTATTTCTGCCTTACCATTTTAACTTATCCAAGATGGAAAGGTTTCAACAGATATATAGGGCCCTTTGGTTTGCAGGATTGGACAAGATAATATAATTGACAATAGTTGTCAAATCTAATCCTAGAGTTTGGTTGGACAATTTTTTTAGATGTAATGTAATCACGATTACAAACTTGATTACATTACATCAGTTTTTTGAAAAACTAATTACATCATAAAACTCATGTAATCGTGATTACATTTTCAAAAATTATATTGTACGTAAAAAAATTATTACAATACAAACCCAAACTCAATTACATTAATGGGTGCGTTTGATTGACCATTTTTTTCATGGAAAATATTTTCATCTTAAATTTTACGTGTGTTTGATAGCTTATATTTTTGATGGAATAATTTTCCAAAAAATTATCATTTACTTTAAAAATTGTGGAAAATAATTATGGCGCAGCCCATATGAAATAAATTCCATGAAAAATAATTATTGCATTTGTAGATGTGGAAAATGTAAGTTTTCCAATAGAAAATGTTAATTTTCCATGAAATAAAATTGCAATCAAATAGCAAAATAGCATTTCCATGAAAAAATAACTATTTTTGTGGAAAATAATGACAATCAGACACCCAAATTAATTTTTCCATGAAAAATTATTTGATTTTCCACAAGAAAATAATTGCAATCAAACACCGCCATTATCGAAAATTTAAAATTCCACGGAATTATTTTCCTAGTGAAATAATTCCGTAGAATTATTTTTTTTCCACGTATTTTCCATCTTGCAATCAAAACGCACCCTACGTGTTAAACTAATCAATATTTGAATGCAATTGATATTACGTTACATGGTTTGATTACACGTTCCAAGTAATGTAAATTACAAACTTATTTACATTACAAACTCAATTTTATTATGATTGCAATTATATTACATTACATTACAAATTAACTCAATTCCATTATTATTACAGTTACATTTATTATTACAATTACATTACAATGAACCAAACGACCTCATAGGCTTATATATTTTCGTATTCAAACGTAGCTATTCTTAATCCTATTAAAAGCTACAGCAGCAATGACGTAGAACCGATCATACTGGCGATCTATATAACCAAGATAAGCATCCTTCCAGTTGCTCTTCAGTATCAGCGTGCCCCAAAAGACCCAAAATCCAACCGCAAATCCTGGCACAGTGCCCAGATAGGGCAACCACGCTTCTGATCCGGCTCCATCTTCTTCGGAAGTATTATTATTTTTAGTTCCCGCGTCGTTATCATCATTCTCGCAGACTTGCTTAACTGGGAAGCCACAAAGACCAGGATTGCCAGAGTATGTCGACTCATTGAACGTATCAAGTTGGTTTCCTGACGGAATCCTTCCGCACAAGTTGTTGCTAGACAAGTCGAGAGACTCCAAAGAAGTCAGATAGGTCATGGTCGAAGGGATTGCTCCAGAAAGGTCGTTCCTCGACAAGTCGAGAGACACCAAGGACTGCATTGAACCAACTTCCTTCGGTATCTCCCCATTCAGATGGTTCCCTGACAAATTCAAGCTCATAAGTCCTCGAAGGCTTCCAAGCTCTCGAGGTATGGTTCCGTATAGATTGTTACCAGAGAGGTCCAGAGAGGTGACCAATGACAAAATCCCATTGTAATCACCATACATGAGAGCTTTGCCCTTCATGACCACCTCCATCCTCTCTACGTAGGCACTCGTAGATGTTTGCAAGACTTGTTTGGGATTTGCTCTCGAAACATTCATGCCAGCGAACTTCCCGAAGCTCTTCGGTATTGTACCCGAAAGATTGTTGTGCGCAAGGTCTACTATTTGGAGACCAAGCAGTGTTGATAAGTTCTGAGGAATTCTTCCAGCAAACATGTTAGACCGGAGTCGGAGTATTCTCAAAGAAGGACAACTTTCTCCTATCCATGTGGGAACTTTACCTGTGAATTTATTTTGGCTTAGATCAAGAATAGCTAATCTTGTGCACCCCTGCAAAGACGATGGAATTTCCCCAGACAGGCTATTGTTGCTCAAGTGCAAAGCTTCGAGCGACGACAAGGAGCCGATCGTGTCTGGAATTCCTCCAGACAGATTGTTGCTACTGAGGTCGAGAACTCTCAGATCGTGTTTCCAGCAATTAGGGAGCTCTCCGGAGAAGAGATTCCTGGCGAGATCAATAACCAAAACATTTTGTAGTTGGCACAAAGACGAGGGAACATCACCATATAACTTGTTTCCCGAGAGTGAGAGAAGCCAAAGATTAGGCATACTCTCGCCTATGGCTGGATCGATCGTTCCGGAAAACAAATTGTCTGCTAGATCTAGGAATGTCACGTTTGGAGAAAAATTTGTTGGCAGAGAACCATAGAAGTAGTTGGACCTCAAAATAAGAGAATCGAGGCTGACAAAGCTGAAGAAATTTATAGGCAACCTGCCATAGATGGCGTTCTTTGAGATATCCAACAATTTTACTTGGACGAACGAAACCCAGAACCAGTCTGGCATTGCGTCCTCAATTCCAGCATTTGACATATATAGCCACGAAATGTTTGCTTGGTTCCGGATCCATGAAGGGAATTTCTTCCCAAGGCTGCAAGAACTAACGTCGAGCGACTGGAGCCGGAAGAGAGGAACCCAGTTGGGACTGAACTTGAGGGATAGGCGGTTCGATGACAGGTCCAGAAGCGACAACTTGGTAAGATTAGCAAGGTGTGCTTCAGAGATGATGCCCTCCAAGAGGTTGTTACTAAGATACAAATAAACAAGTTCCACAAGTCCTCCGAGGCTTTCTGCAGGAACAGTCCCATTCAGCTTATTATAGGAAAGATAGAGTTCTTGCAATGAGGTGAGTCTCCCAAGCGATTCAGGAAGCGAACCCACGAGCGAGTTACTGCTGAGATAGAGAGTTTTCAGCAACGTTAGCTCCCCAAGCCAGTCGGGCAAATAACTTGTCAACCCAGTACGAGATAAATCCAGAATCTCCAGGCTCGTCTTGATGCACCCGGAGAAAACATCCCCAAGTTCAGGCAGGCTCCTGCTGATGTTCATGTCTTCTAAACCAAGAGTATGCAGCTTGCAAATATTTCCCACTTCTTTTGGTATTCCACCTTCGAGTTTATTGTCGGATAACTCGAGGACTTCCAGTGAGCTCAACTTCTCAATATCAGCTGGAATGGAACCGCGGAAGATGTTATAACTAAGATCAAGATGTACAAGGCTACTCACATTGAATAACCAGGAGGGAATCGTAGGAGAGTTGATCCCGTTGTAAGAAAGATCCAGAGTAGAGAGACGCGTGAAGTTGACGTGCGGAAGAGAGAGCGGGATGCTCTGGATCGCGCATCCGGATAACCGCACCTCCACGATGTGAGGAAGCATGTTCAGATACTCCACCAAGCTGCTCGTGTCTCCGAACTTCACGCCCCCCATGTCGAGATATCGCAGGGAGGAAAGACCAGAAATCCAGAGGGGGTCGTCTATGCTGAGTCCAGGAACTTGCCAACCAAGATCAAGATATTGCAAGCTCGAGAGGTTTCCGATCTGACGAGGAACTCGCCTGCCAAGACCAGCCTGAGAGAGGTTAAGATATCTGAGGTTGCGAATTGAGCAAATGAACTCCGGTATAGGCCTGCCTCCGAAATTGTTCATGCTCAGGTCGAGATGCCTCAGTTTCTTCAGTCCGAGCAGAGATGGCCTCAGCTCCCCTCCCATCGACCACTCGTTGTATGGTCGATCGTTGGAGAAGGGGTGTGGGTTACGAAGGTCAAGCCGGACGACATGTCCGGTCCTGTTGCTGCAGGCAACACCTTGCCAGTTGCAGCAGTCGCTGCCAGTCCAGGACGACAGCCTGCCGGTGTGGTCAAGGAGGCCGCGCTTGAAGTCGACCAGAGCATTTCTTTCGCCCTCGACGCAACCAGCAACTGTCGAAGCTCCGTTGCACAGGAGAGCAAGTAAGAGAATCGCAAATATAATTGGAGAAGGCTTTGAACACATGATGATAGGCATTGTTTGTTGTTGAAGAACTTGGTGTCATTCCTTTGCTCTTACTTATTATAGATGGATTAGACAAATCGTACCACCTCTCGACCACAACTTTGGAAATAAAAACGGAAATTATTTTGCAATATCATCGTGTCACTGAACCGAGCCACGCAACACCAAATATAATGCTTATGACATTAATTTCAATATTTTAAAATTTTTATTGACTAGGGAGTAGCCCGTAAGTCACACGTCTAATCTAAACCACAAAGTGGAAGATAATGTTGGAGACTAAGCTCTTGGCTAGTTATTTCGAAGACTGAGCTCTTGGCCCGTAAGTCACACATCAAGCTACAAAAAGTTGAATATTATTGGAGAAGGCTTTGAACACATGATGATAGGCATTAATTGTTTGTTGTTGAAGAACTTGGTGTCATTCCTTTGCTCTTACTTATAGATGGATTAGACAAATCATACAACCTCTCGACCACAACTTTGGAAATAAAACGGAAATTATTTTGCAATATCAGCGTCAGCGTCACTGAACCTACCCATGCAACACCAAATATAATGCTTATGACATTAAGATTCGATATTTTAAAATTTTATTGACTAGGGAGTAGCCCGTAAGTCACACGTCTAATCTAAGCCACAAAGTGGAAGATCATGTTGGAGACTGAACTCTTGGCTAATTAGTGACCCGTAAGTCACACGTCAAGCTACAAAAAGTTGAATATTATTTCGGAGACCCGTAAGTACACACTCGAGTCTCTCTCTCTCTCTCATGCAGTGCACCACTTTTCTGCCAACCGTTACTTATGTGTACATGCACACATTTTCGTACAACGTAACAGTTTGGGAGTGAAAGGGTGCATTGTATCCGGTCCAGCTAATAATTTCTCCTACAATGGAGATTTTTAAAAGCAAAAGTATTGTTGAACCGAGGGAGACGGAAACCGCGAGACAGACGTCCGCCTATCGGTCGAAGCTAAATTCTCATACGCCGCCAACCCTCTGCTTACGTCAGCCACCAAAATTAGACCAATGGAGAGACACGTGGCGCACAGTTTGATTCCTGTCCTAATTGTTATTGTACTTCAAGAAAATTTTATTTCTAGTTCTGTATAAAAATTGCACATACACAAAAAATTAGGATAAATGACAAAAAAATTCTCGTTAGATATTCGACTTTTGTAAATTAAGAATTATTAGTTATTTTTTAACAATTCGTCCCTCCTTAGATTACAAATCCCCTCAATAAGGTTCGTCCAGTCAAAATTAAAATTTTTAATCCCGAAAATATTCCCGCCCTCCTCTTCCCCCTGGTGGCGGCAGCGACCCCCAAGCAGCCCCCCTCCCCCCCCCCCGGCCCTGGCCCCCCCTGCCCTCCCCCCGCCGGCCCTCCCCCCGACGGCGACCCTCCCCCGCACTCGCCGGCCCCCGGTCTTCCTCCGCCCTCGCCCCGGCCCCACGCAGCTCTCCCCGTGACATCGTCGGCCACCCAGCCCCTCCTCCAACGACCGAGAAAGGAGGGAAGGGATAAAATTGTCATTTGAGAATTTTTTACAACAAAAAATAAATAGTGAAAAATTTAAGAGCATGGAGTCTTTTTTTTTTTTTTTTTTTTACAAAAATGGCCAATTTAGGAAGATTTTTTTTGTCATTTACCCCACAAAAATATTCTCTGATGGCGGCCCAATATTAACTGCTATGGAAGAAAAAAAAAATTCCTATGAGTTTCTGTATGTAAAAATCCTACGTCACCGTCACATAAGAGAGAATTTGTTATAAAAAGAAGAAAAAGTTTCCCGAAATTGGTTTAGATATTAGGTCAAATTCGTGTTAATTGGATCCTCAGTTGTACCAGGTACATCCAATACGATTTTCGGACGTGCTCGACCCGATTTCAGGATCACAAGGCATCCTTTGAGTCCAATTAAATTTGCGACCAATGTGCAGGGTATGTAAATTGGGTAGTATCGAATTATTCGGAATGACACCATATTATTGGTCACTTAGACCATCTCCAATGGTGATTTCTAAAATTGAGTTCTTATCCTACTTGGCATTGTACTTTAAGAAAATTTCTATCCTAGTTGGAAGAGTTTCTACATAGAAATTATAGACATACAAAAATGTTTTCCAATGGTTCTCCATTTCTATCCTATGTGTCACATAGTAAAAGGACCAATTTAGTGGTGTGGGGTCCAATAATAATTGTTATGAGAGATATGATAATTTCTATGAGAGTTTCTACATGTAGAAATCCTCCTAAAAAGTTTCCATCCTACATCCACCTAGGATAGAAATGGTGATAGAAATCACCATTGGGAAAAGTTTTTTCTAAAATTGATTTCTTCCATAGAAATAGGGAAGATAGAAACCCCCATTGGAGATGGTCTTAGGCCTTGTTTGGTTCCCGAAAGGGAAATCAATTTTTTTGTATTTTTTATGGGGATGGAAATGTAGAATTCTTATCAGATTTTTTTTCTTTCTATATTTGGTGAAACAAGAAAATATTTAAGAAAGACCATTTGATTTTCCTTCCAGTGTTTGGTTGGTGTAGGAAAGTAAAGAGAAAAAAAATTATTGTTCCAATAATATCCAATGTCAACATAATTATAATCAACGGAATACGAAGAGTTATTGGTAAAATAGACAATAAATTAAGGCTATTTTTGTCATAATGTTTGGTAATTAATGTTGAAAAAAAAGGATGGAAAATGAATGCCACGAGTCCTGTGAGAGGAACCATTTTCCTCCTATTTTCTCCCATGTCAAAAAATTATTTCCCAAATTTGTGGCTACCAAACAAAGAAAAATAACAAATTTCCTTTCCGGATTTCTTGAATCCGTGAACCAAACGAGACCTTAGGGTCTACTTGGATTAAGGGTTAAAGAGTTAAGTGAGGTGAATTTAAGTGGGAGATAAATAAAATCATGCTTGGTTTGAGGGTGAGGGTTTAGGAGGAAAGGTTATAGAGGATTAAGCGAGGGTTTATTCACCCTCTTTTATCCATTTTTTTAACCCCCCAAATCAGAGGGTTAACTAGGAGAATTGATAATTTTTGTTTAAAAAGTCATAAATACTCCTTATTTGTTTTATAAATATCATAATTTTTTTCTTTCCATTTTTACTTGTTTTTAACATGTTGCTCCATTGTTTCATAATTTGTGAAGATCGATTCCATTATTTAATATGTATAAGTTCACATGATTCCATTATTTAATATGTATAAGTTACTCGATACTTGATATCTTAGGGTTTGGTAGATATCCAAAATCCAAAGATTGAATATTAGCTCATTTTGGAAATCTTTTGATAAATTTCTTTCATGATTTATAAATGAAACTATAGACATGTTTGAGGCTTGGCTCTGATCTAAGATTGCCGCTTGACCTAAAATTGTATAATCTTGTATCGACTTAAATACATTTTTTTTTTCTAATAGGGTTATTTACAATAACATTTCATATGTCTTATGTTTATTATATGAACCTTCCTTATTTTGAGAATAATTACACAGACCTCTTTTGTGTTTTATGTCTTAAGCAAGCTTGTATCACCACTCAAATCTCGTGATACCTCGCGCAATACAAATCCGAACATCAGAAACAAACTAAGAAGCCAATACAATGCCTCCGCACAGAACGATGCGAAGCAACGAACACAAGGATCTTTGAATGATATCTCAGCACGAACCCAAGTCCAACCAGACTTTCAAGCCAAGAAACCAACATAAACATAATACGCTGCATGGTACGGACATTACATTACGAGCTTCCAGGAATTACAAATAAGCCAACAACTTTTCATGAGGTATAAGAATAATGCATATATATTAGAGTGAGATGTAATATTCAAATGTATTAATTGGAGGATTGATTTTTCATTGGGTTGATGTAAAAAACTAAATATAATATTCTTAAAGTAATTTTGAGGAACAACTTCATGTAGATGCAAGCATCCTTAAGATGCTAATGAAGACATATTAAAACATGTCTTTGCGTATTGTACTCTTTTCATTTGATGAGATTTTTCTATTGAATTTTTCCTTCAAAAGATTTTTAACAAAACAGTGTAATTTGCACCCCCTTCATGTAGATAGATGCAAGCATACTTAAGATGCTAATGAAGACATATTAAAATTTGTCTTGACTTTTGTACTCATTTCCTTCGATGAAATTTTTTCCAACAACTTGGAAGGAAAATTAGGGAGGAGACAAGAAATTATGCAAAGAAAGAAAAATTAAGAAAGCATATATATATATATATATATATATATATATATATATATATATATATATATATATATATATATATAGAGAGAGAGAGAGAGAGAGAGAGAGAGAGAGAGAGAGAGAAGGCACTACATGTAGAGAGATTAAAAGAGTAAATGATAGAGAGAGAAAATAAGGGTAAAAATCTTTTCTTCTCAGCTTCCAAAGGGTTGGATAATGGCAATAACAAGAACAAAAATGTATTAGCAACCTTGAATACAAGGTTTTTCTCATCTTTTTTGCTTATATATTTCATAATACTTTTTTTTTTCTCATTTTGTTTAGAAGATAGCAAAAAGAGACACTACTCCAACAAATGTTTTTTTTTTCCTAGTCAATCCGTGTGTGTTACGAGATCCAAACTCCAATATACCATGTCACACCAATATATACATATGTTTGTATCTGTATCTGAGTGTCCTTATTGAATCATATCGTATTCATGAATATCCAGGTGAAATATGCAGAGCCTAGGCTTGATCTCAAAGCTTGCTTAGGAACTAACCTGAGCTCAAGGAGCATACTTGTGCACATGCACGTTAGTTTGAAAGCATTCCAAAACAAAACAAAGGATTTACCAGAGTCCCAAATTTAAGTCTATGCTCCTGGAAGTTCTTATCAACATGTATCCAAGAGAAATCGGTTTAGTAATCAGTAAGTAACAGACATAAGATTTCCTGACCACCTTATGATCATGCAGGAAGCAATATCAATTGCAACTGAGCAAAATAGCAAACAAATTAACATGCTAAAAAAGAGAAATATACTCTATGCTACATAAAGAAAAACAAATTATTTAGTTTCTTGCAGAATCAGTGAATTTATCAATTACAACTGTGAGTAGCATGCTATAAATGAAATAGGAGTCATCCTTATCGATTGATTTACCTGCGAAGATACGTTTTCTTCTTTTACGTACTTTTACAAGCTTCCTATGCTTTTACACCCTTGTCTTTTCGTTCAATTTTCTTTTCCGAATTGACGGGAAAAAAAGACTCTCAATATGGTATCGGTCAATATAGGTATCGGTCGGTATCAGATCGGGACATGCCAAACCGTATCGGTATCGGGCGTATTGGATCGGTCTCGACCGATACTACAAACTATTATCACACACGTAAACAAGTTGCACCAAGACCTTGTACTACTGGCAGTCTACGGATGTCTTACTTAGGTCCTACAGTGCCAAATCTCTCCTGTTGTGGTCTCACGTCAGATGCCTTATCTACAAGTTGTGCCTGTGCAATGTGCGAATGTGAACATAACTATTGCATGTTTTCCTGAATTAATTGTGTAGACTGGGGATAGAAGCTCGGTCAGAGGAAGAGAGTTCAGTAGAGAGAACGTGCCTCGGGCAAAAAAGTTTAGGTTCAGTAACCAGCAGTGAGAAAAGAAGCCATGAAATTATGAATCAGACCAGAAGCAAGTAAGAACTGGTTATGTCCGCTAAGCTAAATAGCCACAAAGAATGGTTGGGTAACACTGCAACTTCACTCGTGGTTCTGTTACTCTTGATAACAATTCCAAAAGGATAGTCAAGTTTCTCCCAAACTTTTGTAGCTCCATAGTCTAGATGAGCTACGCTGCTACTAAATCTCACTGTGCTTTGGCCTCCAATCCATGGCACTCCAAGGACAGTTTCTGGAGTCTTTAGACAACCTAAAGAACAAGCTACACATTCACAAGTCATAAGACCCCCAAGGACCCAAGCCCCAAATGGAATCTGAACTCTCCTTACAGAAACCTACAAAAAAAATCATATAATTCACTCCATCTGACTGCCAGTCGGGATCTATTTTATGGTTACACTGGTAAATAATGGGAGAATAATTTACACTTATTCTGGCATATGCTTTCTATCTTCTACTGGATCTTGCAAGATGCAGTCACTTATCTCCAAGAGTTTATGTACAGTCGTCAATTAGCTGCTCTTACTAATCACTTGTCAACAAAATCACTAAGATTACACTCAACCAGGTACTAGTAAAGTCTAAGGCCTCGTTTGGTTCGCGGAAAGGAAAGGAAATCGATTCTTTGCTCTTTCCTTTCCTTTGGGAAATTGTAAATACAATCAATTTTCTTTCTGGTGTATGGAAAAAGCCAAGAAATTTGGAAGAGAGTGAATCCTTGGTGGAGGGAATGAATCCTTGGGTGGGGGTGGGGGGAACCATCCCCCACCCCCCCCTATTTTCCTTCCACTTGGAAATTAATTTCCTTTCCTACTCATTTCCTTTGGCATCCAAACACATGACAGAAAAGACTTTCCTTTCCCAAGGCCCTGATTCTGCAAATCAAACATGGCCTAAAGGTAAGAACTCTAACAATACAAAATCAAGTTCAATAATTCACTATAGTAAACACAAGTTATATGACTAATCATTCATGTGTCATATGATATTACTCTAAAAATAGCTTAGTCCAGTAAAAGATCCGCAATAAGACATTGCATTAACATTGATCATAAGCAACAAACATTACTCTTTCATAACAAGTGTTTATGTTAGGGTTAGTTATTAGAGGATCCAGTCCCACCATTCCATTTTGGGAGACAACCTCATGTGTGTGTATTATAGTATTTGAGATATCATTTATTCACTTGTACACATGAGATGTGTTAGCTCAAGTGGTTGGTGTGGGATTTTTTCTAGTGGGCAAGGTTCAAAGCCCACAACAATCTTTGTTTTTTTTCTCCATTTCTTGGCGAAATCCCTTTGAAGTTAGGCCGGCCTAGCTCGGACTCGGACGTGGATGAAGGACGCAAAGTGACGTACTTTGCACTTCACTCGGGCACAGAGTGGCGCAAGTGCATTATGGTTGTGGGGCTGCGGTGCAACGGAGCTACGGTACAACCAAGGTAGTCAAAGGCGCAAGGCGCACTTGAGGCGCAAAGGGTCCATATCGCCCGAGGCGCAAGGCGCACTTAAGGCGTGCGCCCGAGCGAAGCGAGGCGCAATATATATATATATATATATATATATATATATATATATATATATATATATATAATTCACATTAGATTTCTGCATTGATAAACATGTGTGCTTCCAATTCCTCCCTTGTGTAGGTTAACATGCAATCACTTTAAATTTAATTTTTAGGATATCCTTGAAGTGGAAAATTCAAATTAACATGACTTTATCTTATAAGATGGAAATTATATATATATATATATATATATATATATATATATATATATATATATATATATATAAACAAAATTACTAATGTAAGTAATAAAACAAACATATTAAATGAAGTTAAAAAACAATATTATGAAGTCTTGAAAAAAAAAACTAACAAAAAATGATGTTAAAAAACAGTATACATGCTAAACAAGTTAAAAAAACAGTATTCAAATTAAAAAAGTAAAAAAAAACTAGAGAAAAAAAAGTAAAAAAAATAACAAACAACAGTTAAAAAAATAGAAGCTTAAGTAACAGTCAAAACACTCCGCCTGGAGGGCCCTGAGGTCAAGGCGCGCCTAGGCACGCCTTAGCTATTCCAAGGCGCTCGGGAAAGGCGTGCCTAAGGCGCGCCTTAAGAACTGTGCCTCGCCTTGAGTGTCTTGAGGCGCTACCCCTGCGCCTAGGAGCAAGGCGCGCCTTAGGCGCGCCCGAGGCGCGCCTTTGACTACACTGGGTACAACGGGACTGAAGAGTTGCGAAGCGAACTATCGTAGCCTCGCTGCACGTGTCCAGTTTAGTTTGTCCACTCTGAAAGTTACTCCTAGTTTATTACCCACGTCCTTAGTGGGATGATTGGTTAGTCCGTAATTGACTCATGTGTTTTAGCTCCACTTTGTTCGTGGGTTATTGGGGTGTACTAGATGTGTTTACACAAAAGAGAGGAGAAAAAACAGTTTTTCCTCTCTATAGGAGCCGAAACTTTTTGCATCAGCGCGTATGCACTTGTCTGACTTGTTCGAAGAAGAGAAGTGACTAAGATTTGTTCGAAGAAGAGAAGTGACTAAGATCGTTCCAGAAGTTCTTCAAAACTTATTGGTTCGTGGGGAACGAATCAACATAGATGGTTGAATCTCCTTTAAGCAACGATGTTTTTGATCCCCCAACCCCAACATGCAATTGTGCTGATTTATTAGCAATTTACAACAGGTTCTTCTGCAGATCCATTAGGTTTTAACCGTTTTCACCCTTGCCTATTTCAAAAGAGAGCCAGGCATGTTGTTTTTCCACTTTTGTGGTTCAAGTCTTTCATAGACTTCTATGAGATTTCAAGAAAATCTACAATCGTTTCTGCCTTTCCTATACATTCGCAACAATAATTAAAAATCAAAGGACACAACAAGAAAATTGTTGTAACGTTTTTAACAACGATGACAGAATATAGAGATAATACCAGTTCATATGATTAGAACTCCTAGTTCAGCTACCAAAGAGAAGAAATGTAATTCATAATAATAATAATAATAATACAGAAAACATTCACTGCTAAAGCTAAGTTTATTATGTGAGAAAAATGATCCATACCTCCAACCACTGCATCATTCATCAACCTCTGCCTTTATTTCTTTCACAAGATCATCCTTGTAGTCCTCAAACGAGCCAGGGAACTTCTCCACGGTTCCATCTTCAACGACCCAAATTTCACTCTTCTCTTCGTCGCCGCAGACCCGCGATATCAAGCGCGAGTCGTGGCTCACCAAGACGACCCCGCCGGTGAACTCCTCGAGCGCTTCGGCCAACGCGTCGATACTCTGCATGTCCAGGTGATTCGTGGGCTCGTCCAACAGGAGAATGTGCGGCTTCGACATCGAGATGGAAGTGAAGACGACCCGAGCCTTCTGGCCACCGGACAGCTTGGCAATAGGAGTGAGGTGGTTGTGGCTCGCGAGGCCAAACTTCCCGAGCTTAGCGCGGACAGCCTCCTGCTTGCTAAATCCTTCCTGCTCCGGGTGGAGACGGAGAAGATAGTGCACCGGGTTCTCCTCCATTGTCAGAAGATCCACAAAGTGCTGTGAATACCTCCCAATTCTCAACTTCTGGCTCCTCCTCACCTCTCCTTCCGACGGCACCAAGTCACCAGCGAGCAGATTAAGAAGGGTGGACTTCCCTGCGCCGTTGGGCCCGACAATGGCAACCCTCGTCCCCATGTCAATACCCACATCCACATCCGACAGCCTGAAATCCTCCCTGTTGGGATAGCTAAAGCTGACTTCGATAAGCTGCAGCAGGGGCGGGGTCAGCTCGGTGGGCTCCGGGAAGTGGAACTCAACGCTGTAGTCCCTCCACTTCTTAGGCGCCTCTGGCGGTATCTCGTCGTCATCGTCGGCCGCCTTCCCCTTCCCCTTGCCCTTCTTCGAGATCTCCTTCGCAGCGTTGAACTTGGCCCTGTCCTTCACCTTGTCCTGCTGCGCCTTGCTTCCGGTCCTCTTCGCGGCCTTCAGTTGCTTGTCGTAGGTCTCGAACTTCTTGTTCATCTCCTTCCTCTTCTGCTCGTAGCCGGTCTCGAAGTCGTCGAAGTTGCCCCTGTAGAAATGCAGCTTGAGGTCGTGCAGGTGGATGATCTCGCCGCAGACCGTGTTCAGGAAATCACGGTCGTGGGAGACCACGACGAGAGTCTTCTTCCACCGGCACAGATACTCCTCGAGCCAGAGCACAGCTCGGAGGTCGAGGTGGTTGGTGGGCTCGTCGAGCAGTAGAAGCGTCGGCTGGATGAAAAGCGCCCGCGCCAAGGAGATCCTCATCCTCCATCCACCGGAGAACGACCGGGTCGCCCTCCTCTGCATCTCCTTCGTGAACCCTAGCCCGGCAAGGATCTTCGACGCCTGTGCCTCTGCCGCATCGGATCCGATCAGCTGCAGCCTCTCGTAGATCTCCGCGAGCCTCTCGCCGTCGTTATCGTCGTCGTCATCCCTGCCGTCTTCCTCCGCCCTCTCACTAAGCACAGCCGCCTCCTTCCGCAGCCGCACAAGCTCCTCGTTCGCCGATACGACGGCCTCGAGCGCCGTCCGGTCGTCCCCGACGATCTCCTGCTCGACGAGCAGCACGTCGATGTTCCTCGGCACGGGGATCTTCCTCCAGGCGAGCAGCTTCAGCAGCGTCGACTTCCCCATCCCGTTCGGCCCGACCAGCCCGTACCTCCTCCCGTGGGAGATCTTCACGGAGGCGTTCTTCAGCAGCTCCTTCCCCCTCGCCGCGACCGAGAAGCTCTCGATCGCGATGTCCTTGACGTTCGCGTCCGCCGCGCTGGCTCCGTCGGCGCCCTCGTCCAGCGCGGCGGCGCGGGACCCGATGACGACGGTGAACGCGTCGCGGTCGTCCCTCAGGGCCTCCTTCCTGGCGTAGTCCGCGGCGTGGGCGGCGATCATGTCCTTCTTCTCG
Source organism: Iris pallida (assembly GCA_029216955.1). Classification (NCBI taxonomy): domain Eukaryota; kingdom Viridiplantae; phylum Streptophyta; class Magnoliopsida; order Asparagales; family Iridaceae; genus Iris; species Iris pallida. The sequence continues at coordinate 20,578,381 of JANAVB010034617.1, forward strand.
CGCTTCTTGATCTCCTTCTCGGAGACGGCGGCGGCGGAGAGGTCGGCGGCTGCGGCGGCGGCCGCGGATCGGGAGGGGTTGGGTTTGGACTCGAGGAGCTTGAGGTCCTCCTCGTCTTCTTCGTCGGAAGGGGGGAGGTCGATGTCGTCGGTGTAGGAGGAGGGTTTGGGGGCTTTGGATTTAGGGTTTCTCGACGACGAGGAGGAGGGTTTGGACTTGGGCTGGGGCTTGTCCATGCTGGCGAGCATGGCGGAGACGGAGATCTTCTCCTTCTTGGGGGCTTTGGAGGAGGCGGCGGAGGAGTCGGTTGGGGTTTTCTTGCCCATGGCAGAGGGAGGAGGGGTTTGTTGGTGGGAGAGAAAGAGAAACAGAGGAGTTTGAATGGAGGGAGGAGGAGGAGGAGGAGGAGACAGGAAGTGAGGATGAGGATTATATCGTCTCTGCTCTATTGGAAGAGTTACGTTTGCATATGTCAAACCCTAAATATTCTTTGGGAAAGAATTTCGATTTGTATTTTCAATCGACAAAAGGCTTTTTCTAAGGGCACCACACAAATTACTTGAGACTATCCCAAAAATTTTAGAAAAAATTACAAGTTTGCAATCAAAATTTGTTACTTGGGGGTAGCCCAAGAAATCAAATAAATAGCAACTTCATTTTATTTTCCTACTCTTCTTCTCTTGCTCTTTCCTTCTCCTCCACTCATTTCTTCTTCTAAGAATTTCTAGGTCATAAAATTATAAATCCTAATCCAAATTTTCTCCCAACCAAGACATTGTGAAGATTTAGAGTGCAAATTTTTGTTATAGTGTCATCGACTTCATCCGTTAATGGGTATGTCATCTAATTAATATATTTGTAGACTTTCTCACAATAATTTCACATATAAATAATGATTTATATGTGTTTAATTTAGAAAAAAGGAACATGGAAGAACCCGGATCATCGAATGTAGTAGACTCTCGTCCCGATATGTCCGAAGAACGCATTCTTGCTTCGGATGCACACTTGGTAAGCAAATTTTAACATTCATGTCGGATGAAATTCGGAGCTGTGACAGACAGGACTGCCACTACTCTGGCAGTCCACCTCTACATACAGGACTGTGCAAACAGTTGCAGTCCATTAAAACATAAGGACTGCCAGAGTTGTGGCAGTCCTGATTATTGCAAGGACTGCCAGTGTGGTGGCAGTCCTGATTATTGCAAGGACTGTCTTGCCCTCTGCAGTCCTACATTTTGGCAGCAGTTTGCACATTTTTGGTGTTGTGTTATTTACTTTTATTAACTTTAAGTTATATTGTAGGACTTATCATCTTCCGGTATCGAGGTAGCTGCTCCAATTGGCTTCGATGTAGGCCATTTATTTATGACCGATATGTGTTTTGAATCATACGAAGGTGCGCTAAATTGGTGCCGAGAAGTTGGACGGACAAACAACATAGTTCTTGTGATATCTAAATTGGCCCGAAACCGTCCGGGACAACAAACTACGGTGGTTTCATGTGAACGAGGTGGTGTGTTCAGAAGCCATAAGAAAGATAAAGTTATCCAAAGTAAAGTTTCAAAGAGAAATGTTGGAACGAGAAAATGTTGTCACGACCCGCACCCACTGTTAGGGTACGAGAACGTAACAACGCCCAGCCTACGCCGCAGTGTCGGCGGTAGAACGTTGTCCTAGGTCACATCATCTAACAATATAATGCTAAGCAGTTTAAACTCCCCGAATGAGGGTGACATAGCAGATACAGTCTCAATCACATCTAAGGTAGAGCATGATAAAGATAGATAAAGCATGAAATCCAAAAGAGATACAGGAGATAGAAGTCTAAGTGTCTAAGATACATAAATCCAGAAATACATCTCAAATCTCAAATACAGTAATCCACAAGGTAAATACAACTCCAGACAAAAGAAATAACTATCTAAACAACCTCTAATGTGTCTCCTCTAGGCTAGCAGGCAACCTCCAGGCTATCTGTAAAATTTATCAACAGGTCCAATCAGGACAGGAACGAGCATATCTCATCTAGAAAACCCAAGTAAATGACAGAGAACTATAAAGCAGTTATAGGCAGTTATATTGATGAAATGACAGTTTATATTCAGGTAATGGTAAGAAAGACAGATAAGGTGCAAGGAAAGTAAATAACTAAACAAAAGAAGAATCATAGCAATGAAGTCTGTAAAAATAGAACTAGCTGAACCAGGATAATATGATATAAAGTCCAGACAACAATGTAGACCAGTGTAACTCCAATGTAAGTCCAGTACAAGATGAATCTAATACAAGATGAATCTAATACAAGATGAATCCAGTAAGGGACGATTCCAGTTATAGTGATCAATGATTCCAGGGTGAGTCCAGCCTATACTCTAACAGTGTGTTTTAAAGTATCGGGATCGACATGTGAACGGCTGTAGGTAATACGGCACATCACACACCTGGCCGGGTGTGAGATGGCTATCATTCCAGTATAATTCCAAGGGAGTGGTTCTAGTATTTGGGTATGTTCACATGCCTATTCCAATATTTCTCCGCCCAGCAAGTGAATCCAGAATTCCGACACAATGATTCAAGATGAGTCCAGCCAAAATATAATGATACCAGTAAATGATTCCAGTAAATGATTCCAGTTAAATGATTCCAGTAGGTGATTCCAGTAATAGAGATGATACCAGTAATAGAGGCCAAAAAATAAAAGTGTGTCGTATACATGAATCCAGAATATCCACACGTGTTGTAACAGAGAATCGCATACAACTAACTAGAACTGAAGTACAGTAATTGACAAGTAAATGAGAGAACTATCAGAGAATGTACTCGCCTGATATCTGAATGTCCAAGGTAAAGTACTGTCCGAAGAGAGGTGTCTGGCTTTTAATTAGAACAGCACAAGTCACAACATGTCCAGAAGGGTAATATAAAGCACTACAATGCATTCTACATGAATCTAGGTCAAACTAGGCTAAAGTCAACCCTTGGTCAACTCTGGTCAACTGCACTAGTCAAAATAGGTCATGTCCTAACCCAGCAAATCGTAATAGGCCTAACTAAGACTATCCTAGCAAGCACACATCAATACAAGGCTATACAAGCCAACATACACCCAACTCTATATAGCATGCAATTATTTAATACTCAATATGCAAGAATTCACATTAGATATACACTAGGTAATCTATTACTTTAAGCTATACATGTCTACACATATATACACATGCATATATTGGTATTCAACATTAGGTCTATAATCATGACATTTCAATGGCTATATAAACTTATATATTACAATACAATATGCTACCATATATATAATATACATACATAACTAAGTTAACTATATTCATAAATACTTATTTAAGAGGCTATGTGTGTGTATGTGAACATGGCAAAGGGGCAAGTGAGGGTTAAATGGGCATACATAGTGTATACATATCAAAGAGTGTCAAAGTGTAAGTGAACAAAGTGTCAAGTGTGATAGTGTCAACATAGTGTAAGGGGTACATGATGTAATATAGGATTTGTGTTAACATAGAACATTACATCTCATTAACTTGTATATTGCATACATTAAATATATTATTACATTACATTCATGCTTGCATTCATTTATCATTCATTTATTCTCTTGCACTACTATATGCACCATACATTACATACTATGGAACCTACATATTCATTACAAGCCATACTTATACATGCTTACATTAGATAGGATACTTACACCTCATACATCATTTATTTAACCATTTACTCATGCTTGCATTCTCTATTTAGTTACATAATGTATATACATTAACATGGGTTAAAATCAAATAGAATATTATATTATACACAAGGGTACACAAAATGCATATGTCGAATAGTAACTCCTACTAATAATCAATACTGTACCAACTCAGCATGAATTAAATTCTAGAATTAAAGTATGTTATAGACCTATGTGTTAGCTTTCCGAAACTTCAAACGGATCGCATTTTCGTTTCCGAAAACTCCCGGAATCGCGAAAACACCGAGAACGCGTTTGTCTTTCGTACAGCTGACACTCAAATAATTCTCCAGAAAGTTACAGAAAGAATTAGGCTTATTAATACATGTTTTTGGAAAGCTAACTTCAATATGCTTCTTTTAAAAAAACGGAAGATTAAACCGAGCTTTGAGCTAGAAGTTATGACATTTCTAAGTTAGGGCTGAAATTAAAAACGTGGATAAAAATTATGACGGATTTAGATAGTTTGAGCCAAAAGAATACACAATATATATCCTAATTATCCACAACAATAATAGCAATAATAATATGAGGAACCACACTCACAAACTTGATTATATAATCATCATGAACCATTTATTACATATATAAATATAGATACACTCTCATTACAATATATATATAAATCTATATAAGTAACATGAACACATCCACAACACAAAGGACACTCCTATGACCTCCAAATGGACACGAAATGGACACAAATGGAGATACAACCATGGGGGTCATTCCTATGGGTTCAAAATAGATCTATATGCATGAGGAAATGAAAAGGAGAAGGGATTTATACCTCCCGGTAGATCGAATCGAAGAAAAGCCTTCCCGGAGCGACACCGACACGTAGAGATTCCAAAAGGACACGAACGAGCTCCGAATCCTCCCAAACTTGGGTAGCTTACTCCTTGGCTAGAATGGAGAAGGAAAGAAGAAGATTTGGTGGCGAAATAGAAGGATTTGGTGGAGAAATGGAAGGATTTGGTGGAGAAATTGCTAGGGATTGCTCTCTAGAAATTTGGGGAAGAACAAGAGAGAGAGTGTGGATGAGAATAATGAAATGAACTTAAGCCAATCCTCTCCCAAAGTGGCTGGCCATATGGGGCTATTTGTCCTATTATGGTAAGGTCCAAAATGCCCCCACTAACCTATTCTATTAGTATTAGGAAAGGGCTAATTGGTTGGGGCTAAATTAGTCATTCTAAAGTCTCTAATCACACTAACCTTATCCATAATAATTAGTCTAACCTCTAACTAAAATTAATATCATGTGGACTAAAATTAATATCATGTGGGCCATGCCTAACTAGTGTGTGGGTCCACTAAAGTCAACACTACCCCCGGGTCCCCGTTTCAAGTCGGATTGAGCTGAAATTCGAACCCGACTCAAATAACCCCAAAACAATATCATAAATAAAAAATAAATTTCAAAAATACAAAATGACAAAAATACCCATGTTCCTGAAAACTGGGGGTGACAAATTTCCTCGAAATTAAAACCAAACAATAGTAAAATGTCAAAATCACAAGTCATAATTTTAAATAGTTTAAAAATGATTAAAAATCACCAAAAATCATAATATGAAATAATAATCAATAAATAATAATTATAATTACAAAATTTTAAAATTACCCTCATCTGGAAAACTGGGTGTTACAATCCTACCCACCTTATAAAAATTTCGTCCTCGAAATTAATATGATCGCACCCCCTTCTATGTCAAATATAGTCAAGGGTCAATCACTAGTCAATTTCTCAACATCCAAGTACTTGGTCATCAACTGGTCAACTTCTTAGGGTTTTACCTATGCTAGCTATCTAGGTGTTGGCAACTAGAATTTAGCAAAAGAGAAACTCTATAATAGACTAGCTCTTAACTTCCCAATCCTATCAAGTCACCTATAACTAAATACCTACAAGCTAAGCACATGAATACCAAATACCACATATATATATATATATATATATATATATATATATATATATATATATATATATATATATGCTCAAGAAAAAAAATTTATATATATATATATATATATATATATATATATATATATATATATATATATATATATATATATATATATATATATATATATATATATATATATATGCTCAAGAAAAAAAATTTATATATATATATATATATATATATATGCTCAAGAACAACAACCCATCACATATATCCTAAGTATATCATCTATATATATATATATACATGACTGATCAACCAAGGGTTAAGGCAGACTAAACTTATAAGGGTATGAAACAATGCTTAGAACTAGGCTAAGGAGGAATGGTATGAATCAAGGGGACATGGTATCTAGTGAAGGGTCTGCACACTGCCTATAAAGGTGATCAACATACATGAACTCAACACGAAGAGAACTTAACTAAAATAGAAAACTGAATTAAGTATAGGCTAAACAACATGTTTATAACCCTATACAACAATGGCCTATAGATACCAACTAACCTATATCCCATATGCCAATATCATCTGCAATCTATCTATACAAATAGATCTCTCGGTCTTAGGTGAAACTACAACTATATTCAAAGACAGGCTCTGGTCATGGGTGTCTCACTGGAAAAGGTAAGGGAAGTAGTAATAATCATCAAGGATGTAAGGCATACTAACATCCTATGTGTAACTGGTTGGTATTATAGATAACAGGAGAATTATCTGCAATGGGTTACTATTCTAACACCAATGCTAACTATCACCTCTAGGATACAGACACTCTACAAGTCATCATACCATTATACTATGAAGGAACTACCTATGAATAAGCTCTACAAAACTAAATATCCCTACTCCTAAGTCATTTATAACAATCAAAAGGGTATGATGTTTAAACCTTCTCAAGATACAATCTGTTAATCATATGCGTCTGTCCAAAATCATGTTGTCCAGAGTCTTCATCATGCTAGTGAGCAAGGCTACGATAATCACAGAGTCCTTGACTAAGGTACGTACCTCTAGGTTCATGGTATTTAAAATTTTCGCACTGCCGCATGCGACGGCGAAAACCTTAAATTCCCATACCCGAGAATACATCCAAAATCTGACTACATGTCCTCACTATGCCAACTAATACGACTATCGAGGATTCTAGATTCCATGATTTAGGCAACCTAGCCCATATGATTTTCTCAGAAGAAAAAAAACAAACACAACAAAAGAGTAACATGACAAAATTAATCAATCAACAAGGAACAGATGGAATCGGATTTCAAGGTAATTATAAAAGACAATTGCGGGAATGGAGAAGAACGGAACTCGCAGCAAGATCTCCAACGGTCTGTACATCCTCGACTGTCCTGACGATAGCTCGCCCTGCTGGTTTCCTCCAGCCTGATGCTGATACTGCACAAATCTCTGTTGATGCTGCATGAATTGCTGCTGCTGAGAGAAACCGGAAACAAAAGGAAAAGTCTCTGTACAGACGGAGGTACACCTCCAATGTAGCAGAAACGCCAACCTGAGTCGGCACAACAGAAACTGCGGTCTCGAGGCCCTGATGAACAGGACGAGAGGTGGCCAGCCTCTCGATAGTATCCCCCGAACCGAAGCGATGAGATCGTGTCTTCATAATCATCATGAAGACAGATCAAAACAAGAAGCAATTTTTGAGAATGAAGCGAAAATTCAAAGGAGAACAGTTTATATCCAAGGAAAGTCAATAAGCAACAATTTTAGACAAAAAGAATCGGATTAAGAGTTTTTCCTAATGTGATTGAGTACCTCCAAAAATATCCTAATCCTACTGCAGGCTGTAGTGATACTCTAGTTCGAATACCACTACATAAACTCGACCTGCATGGGCCACCACTAAAAACGTGTCACGACCCGCACCTACTGTTAGGGTGCGAGAACGTAACAACGCCCAGCCTACGCCGCAGTGTCGGCGGTAGAACGCTGTCCTAGGTCACATCATCTAACAATATATTGCTAAGCAGTTTATACTCCCCGAATGAGGGGTGACATAGCAGATACAGTCTCAATCACATCTAAGGTAGAGCATGATAAAGATAGATAAAGCATAAAATCCAAAAGAGATACAGGAGATAGAAGTCTAAGTGTCTAAGATACATAAATTCAGAAATACATCTCAAATCTCAAATACAGTAATCCATAAGGTAAATACAACTCCAGACAAAAGAAATAACTATCTAAACAACCTCTAATGTGTCTCCTCTAGGCTAGCAGGCAACCTCCAGGCTATCTGTAAAATTTATCAACAGGTCCAGTCAGGACAGGAACGAGCACATCTCATCTAGAAAACCCAAGTAAATGACAGAGAACTATAAAGCAATTATAGGCAGTTATATTGATAAAAATGGCAGTTTATATTCAGGTGATGGTAAAAAGACAGATAAGGTGCAAGAAAAGTAAATAACTAAACAAAAGAAGAATCATAGCAATGAAGTCTGTAAAAATAGAACTAGCTGAACCAGGGTAATATGATATGAAGTCCAGACAACAATGTAGACCAGTGTAACTCCAATGTAAGTCCAGTACAAGATGAATCTAATACAAGATGAATCCAGTAAGGGACGATTCCAGTTATAGTGATCAATGATTCCAGGGTGAGTCCAGCCTATACTCTAGCAGTGTGTTTTAAATTATCGGGATCGACATGTGAACGGCTGTAGGTAATACGGCACATCACACACCTGGCCGGGTGTGAGATGGCTATCATTCCAGTATAATTCCAAGGGAGTGGTTCTAGTATTTGGGTATGTTCACATGCCTATTCCAATATTTCTCCGCCCAGCAAGTGAATCCAGAATTCTGACACAATGATTCAAGATGAGTCCAGCCAAAATATAATGATACCAGTAAATGATTCCAGTAAATGATTCCAGTTAAATGATTCCAGTAGGTGATTCCAGTAATAGAGATGATACCAGTAATAGAGGCCAGAAAATAAAAGTGTGTCGTATACATGAATCCAGAATATCCACACGTGTTGTAACAGAGAATCGCATACAACTAACTAGAACTGAAGTACAGTAATTGACAAGTAAATGAGAGAACTATCAGAGAATGTACTCGCCTGATATCTGAATGTCCAAGGTAAAGATACTGTCCGAAGAGAGGTGTCTGGCTCCTAATTAGAACAGCATAAGTCACAACATATCCAGAAGGGTAATATAAAGCACTACAATACATTCTACATGAATCTAGGTCAAACTAGGTCAAAGTCAACCCTTGGTCAACTCTGGTCAACTGCACTAGTCAAAATAGGTCAAGCTAGGTCATGTCCTAACCCAGCAAATCTTACTAGGCCTAACCAAGACTATTCTAGCAAACACACATCAATACAAGGCTATACAAGCCAACATACACCCAACTCTATATAGCATGCAATTATTCAATACTCAATATGCAAGAATTCACATTAGATATACACTAGGTAATCTATTACTTTAAGCTATACATGTCTACACATATATACACATGCATATATTGGTATTCAACATTAGGTCTATAATCATGGCATTTCAATGGCTATATAAACTTATATATTACAATACAATATGCTACCATATATATAATATACATACATAACTAAGTTAACTATATTCATAAATACTTATTTAAGAGGCTATGTGTGTGTATGTGAACATGGCAAATGGGCAAGTGAGGGTTAAATGGGCATACATAGTGTATACATATCAAAGAGTGTCAAAGTGTAAGTGAACAAAGTGTCAAGTGTGATAGTGTCAATATAGTGTAAGGGGTACATGATGTAATATAGGATTTGTGTTAACATAGAACATTACATCTCATTAACTTGTATATTGCATACATTACATCTATTATTACATTACATTCATGCTTGCATTCATTTATCATTCATTTATTCTCTTGCACTACTATATGCACCATACATTACATACTATGGAACCTACATATTCATTACAAGCCATACTTATACATGCTTACATTAGATAGGATACTTACACCTCATATATTATTTATTTAACCATTTACTCATGCTTGCATTCTCTATTTAGTTACATAATGTATATACATTAACATGGGTTAAAATCAAATAGAATATTATATTACACACAAGGGTGCACAAAATACATATGCCGAATAGTAACTCCTACTAATAATCAATACTGTACCAACTCAGCATGAATTAAATTCTAGAATTAAAGTATGTTACAGACCTATGTGTTAGCTTTCCGAAACTTTAAACGAATCGCATTTTCGTTTCTGGAAACTCCCGGAATCGCGAAAACACCGAGAACGCATTTATCTTTCGTACAGCTGACACTCAAATAATTTTCCAGAAAGTTACAGAAAGAATTAGGCCTATTAATACATGTTTTTGGAAAGCTAACTTCAATATGCTTCTTTTAAAAAAAACGGAAGACTAAACCGAGCTTTGAGATAGAAGTTATGACATTTCTAAGTTAGGCTGAAATTAAAAACGTGGATAAAAATCATGACGGATTTAGATAGTTTGAACCAAAAGAATACACAATATATATCCTAATTATCCACAACAATAATAGCAATAATAATATGAGGAACCACACTCACAAACTTGATTATATAATTATCATGAACCATTTATTACATATATAAATATAGATACACTCTCATTACAATATATATATATATATATATATATATATATATATATATATATATATATATATATATATATATATATATATATATATATAAGTAACATGAACACATCCACAACACAAAGGACACTCCTATGACCTCCAAATGGACACAAAATGGACACAAATGGAGATACAACCATGGGGGTCATTCCTATGGGTTCAAAATAGACCTATATGCATGAGAAAATGAAAAGGAGAAGGGATTTATACCTCCCGGTAGATCGAATCGAAGAAAAGCCTTCCCGGAGCGACACCGACACGTAGAGATTCCAAAAGGACACGAACGAGCTCCGAATCCTCCCAAACTTGGGTAGTTTCCTCCTTGGCTAGAATGGAGAAGGAAAGAAGAAGATTTGGTGGCGAAATGGAAGGATTTGGTGGAGAAATGGAAGGATTTGGTGGAGAAATTGCTAGGGATTGCTCTCTAGAAATTTGGGAAAGAACAAGAGAGAGTGTGGATGAGAATAATGAAATAAACTTGAGCCTATCCTCTCCCAAAGTGGCTGGACATATGGGGCTATTTGTCCTATTATGGTAAGGTCCAAAATGCCCCCACTAACCTATTCTATTAGTATTAGGAAAGGGCTAATTGGTTGGGGCTAAATTAGTCATTCTAAAGTCTCTAATCACACTAACCTTATCCATAATAATTAGTCTAACCTCTAACTAAAATTAATATCATGTGGACTAAAATTAATATCATGTGGGCCATGCCTAACTAGTGTGTGGGTCCACTAAAGTCAACACTACCCCCGGGTCCCCGTTTCAAGTCGGATTGAGCTGAAATTCGAACCCGACTCAAATAACCCCAAAACAATATCATAAATAAAAAATAAATTTCAAAAAATATTTCAATAATAAAAATGACAAAAATACCCATGTTCCTGAAAACTGGGGGTGACAAATTTCCTCGAAATTAAAACCAAACAATAGTAAAATGTCAAAATCACAAGTCATAATTTTAAATAGTTTAAAAATGATTAAAAATCACCAAAAATTATAATATGAAATAATAATCAATAAATAATAATTATAATTACAAAATTTTAAAATTACCCTCATCTGGAAAACTGGGTGTTACAAATGTGGTTGTCCGTTCAAAATCTATATTAGAAAGGATAAAGAAGCGAAGTGGACAGTCCAAGTCATGAATGGAATCCACAACCACGAGATTACCGAAACACTATTGGGTCATCCGTATGTCGGACGGTTGAACAATATGGAGAAGAAGATAGTCGAAGACTTGTCCACTTTCGGAGTTGCACCGAGACAAATATATTCCGTCATACGACATGAAGATGAGAAGAAAAAGTCTGCAATGAAGTCAATATACAATGCCCTATCTTCTTCTAACGCCATTCGGTCAAAATCGAGAATGGCAAGAAGTACTGAAGTTGCTTGGAGATAATCATTATGTTGAGCACCATAGAAGACATCCCTAGAGCAATGAAGTCATTTCAATCTTTTGGACTCATCCCGATTGCACACATTTAGTTCGGTCTTTTGCCGACGTGTTAGTTCTTGATTGCACGTACAAGACCAATAAGTTCAAGATGTCTCTCTTTCATGTTGTCGACTTCACCTCTACATGGAAAATATTTCCAGTTGCTTTTTACTTCATGAAGAGTGAGAAAGTTGAAGACTACACATGGGCGTTGGAGAAACTGAAAACACTACATCGGTCAGAGAGAGCCCTCTGTTTTTGTTACCGACAGAGAGTATGCTCTAATGAATGCTATTCGGATTGTGTTTCCTCAAGCGGATACATTGCTATGCACTTTTCATATAAATCGTAATATACAATCCCAATGTAAGTTGAAGTTCGGAAAAGTGGATGGTAAACTTGACATGCAAGTTTTTGACGAATTCAACCATGACTGGAATTGTGTATGGCGAGCCAGTACGATAGACAGTTACGCCGCTGCATGGTACTTGTTCAAGGAGAAGTGGAAGGGGAGGGAGCCGATATGCATTTCTTACATCAAAGAGACATGGCTTGAGTACCGCACAAAGAACAATTCGTCTTAGCATGGACGAATGTGGTGAAGCATTACGGTATGACAACTACCAACCGTGTCGAAGGAGCACACTCAGTATTAAAGAGGCATTTAAAGTCATCCCAAGGCAACTTTGTTTCGGTTTGGCAAGCGATACATCTATCAATAGATCGGACGGTGAACGAAATTAAGGCATCATTTGAGATGAGCTTAAATATTGTCAAGCATGAGCATAGAAATGAAGTCCTCTTGGATTCTTTAATGCGTGTCATTTCTCAAAAGGCGTTGGATTTCATATTTGAAGAGCTTGATAGGTCAAAGTTTGTCGGCTTTGATCCTCAGGTTTGCGGGTGTGTACATCAACATACACTGGGCCTCCCTTGTGCCCATGAGATTAATTCATACCGTCGTCAGTCCATTCATATTCCAGTAGTTGTTGTCGATGAACGTTGGAGGCAGTTGTCTATAATACCCGTGGTGAAGACAGACGGTAATTTCTTCTCTTTGTCACAAGTGAAACTTCTCCACGTACGGTGGTGTGCCTCAGTAGGAGCAGAGCGGGAGTGCATTGAGGTTAAAATCCAAGAACTTGCATGTCCGGTGACTACTAGAATGCATGAGCCGTCCGTTATTTCCAATCCTAAGGGCAGGCCTCAAACAATAATGAGTAGTTCACAGAAGAGAAGGCTTGATTCAACTAAGAGAGATCCATCATCCTTTGAGCATATTGAACGAAGCTTAGAGCAAGCTCCGCCTGCACGGAAGAGCAAGCTTATCATTCGTCGGAAAAGGGAGAAAACGTATATTGCAAACGAAGATACTGTGGAAAGACAAACGTTGCGTTTGTATATCCATAATTTTTATCCTGAGATTTGCAGTTACATCTGGTCTATTGTTGATGTCCCGGGGGATGGCCATTGCGAATTTTATGTACTTGCAATACATCTCGGTTATTATGACAAAGACGGATGGAGGCAAGTGAGGCATGACCTGTACAAGGAATTAGAGAGTCATCTTCCATTATACTCCCGCATCCTAAGCGAAGAAACAGTTGCAAGTTTGTTGACAAGTATTCCTTGCACTGACAGTGTTACCGAGCCAGACCACTACATGTCCATCCCGTCTGTCTTGTATTTATTTGTTAATCGGTACCAGATCCCTGTTGTACTTTATTCGGCGGGGATTCACAATACTTTTTTTCCGATGTGCGCTCCTCCGGTGGAGCACAGACAAACTAATCTATGTACTATAGGTCAAATCAAAGATCACTTTGTCATGCTAAGGATGATCGGTCATTCTCCGATTCCTCCACCTACAAAAGTTTGGTACAAACTAGCACCGGCAGAAGCGACGTCCTGGACCGAACCTTTTGATCCTCAAATCAATCATTGTAGGAAACTGTTAAAGATGGAGGAGCCAAGAGACTTACCGGTTGGCCACTACGATGTCGAAATCGACTGAATGAAGTTTTCACATTTTGTATATGGATTACCCATTTTGTAAACATTAAAGTATATCATTTTGAAATGTGAAGTCAAATATATGTTTTTTGTTTTTTTACTTTTTTCCTGTTTGCTATACGTGTGAAGTCAAATTTCATGCGCTTGAATTATGTGTGCAATATGTACTTGTGTAAAATATCCTTCTTGTGTCCATTTTTTACTTTTTCCTGTTTTGAACACACACAGTGAGTTTTGATCAGGACTGCCAGACTACTGGCAGTCCTAATTTACATTAGGACTGCCAGTGGTCTGGCAGTCCTGATCAAAACTATTATGTGTGAGTTTGATCAGGACTGCCATACTACTGGCAGTCCTCATTCACACTAGGACTGCTAGTAGTCTGGTAGTCCTGACCAAAACTCACTGTGAGTGAGTTTTGAACTCACACACAGTGAGTTTTGATCAGGACTGTCAGACCACCGGCAGTCCTGATTCACATAAGGACTGCCAGTGATCTGGCAGTCCTAATCAAAACTCACTGTGTGTGAGTTTGATCAGGACTGCCAGACTACTAACAATCCTGTTTCACACTAGGACCACTGGCAGTCCTGACCAAAACTCACTTGTGAGTGAGTTTTGAACTCACACACAGTGAGTTTTGATCAGGACTGTCAGACCACTGGCAGTCCTGTTTCACACTAGGACTGCCAGTGGTCTGGCAGTCCTGACCAAAACTCACTGTGAGTGAGTTTTAAACTCACACACAGTAAGTTTTGATCAGGACTGCCAGACCACTGGCAGTCCTGTTTCACACTAGGACTGCCAGTGGTCTGGCAGTCCTGATCAAAACTCACTGTGTGTGAGTTTGATCAGGACTGCCAGACTACTGGCAGTCCTCATTCACACTAGGACTACCAGTGGTCTGGCAGTCCTGACCAAAACTCACTGTGAGTGAGTTTTGAACTCACACACAGTGAGTTTTGATCAGGACTGCCAGACCACTGGCAGTCCTGTTTCACACTAGGACTGTCAGTGGTCTGGCAGTCCTGATCAAAACTCTCTGTGTGTGAGTTTGATCAGGACTGCCAGACTACTGGCAGTCCTTTTTCACACTAGGACTGCCAGTGGTCTGGCAGTCCTGACCAAAACTCACTGTGTGTGAGTTTGATCAGGACTGCCAGACTACTGGCAGTCCTCATTCACACTAGAACTGCTAGTGGTCTGGCAGTCCTGACCAAAACTCACTGTGAGTGAGTTTTGAACTCTCACACAGTGAGTTTTGATCAGGACTGCCAGACCACTGGCAGTCCTGATTCACATAAGGACTGCCAGTGATCTGACAGTCCTGATCAAACTCACTGTGTGTGAGTTTGATCAGTCCTGTTTCACATTAGAATTTACACATACAAATTAAACATGACAATTGAAACATATTGCCAACAAGTTAAACATCCAAGTTGATCATCACAAGTTAATCCATGTATCCAACATCCAAGTTAATCCATGTATCCAAAATACAATTTTCATAATGTATCCAACAAGTTAAACATCACAATTTCCAAACTACAATTTTCATAATAGAAAACATAATCAAATCTGTGATCATGCCGGGACTTCGTACGCGGCTCCCGATTTTGCATGAAAGGAAATTCGATAGTGTCGTCGATATGCTCCAACTGGTTCGCGATATTGACACATTAATTGTTCTGGCAGCCCGATCGGAGAAATTTCGCCAAAGCCTTCACCCGAGTAGCCTGCCAATGGTAACAAAACGTCAATTAAGAGAGTTAAATTTGAAAGTATTTACAAACTATAATTTATAAACTTACCATCTTGACCAATGAAGCATACAAGACATTTTTTTGAAGGCAGAGGTCCTAGAGCTCCAACGGCAACGAGCCCTGGATTTCTATGGTTCGACAACTTAGGATGTCCTACTACCAAGTAGTACGGCATGTAGTCATCGCTGCAGTCGTGCATCTCCTCCACCGGTTGTCGAAGTTCTTTCCCCAGCAAATGTCGTTGCCACTCGGAGTAGCAGTCGGTCACCCAGTCGAAATAGGGCGGCTTGTAGTTCAAAGGTTGGGTCCCGTACGGAGGCTCCAATAACCTTAATGTGTGCTGCGACACAGTTTGTACGAGGCCAAACTGACGAAGTACTTTATCAGGCATGTAAGGCTCCGTAATATCATATCATGTGATTATACCATGAAATAGAGATACTGGTTGTAGATGGCAATTTTGTTGTTGGAGATCCTGGTATGGGTGCCAAACTATCTGTAGGACAAAAGTTAAAAGAAAATAGTCAACAAATAAACATACCAAATAAATAGTCTACGCTATCTACGCGCTATCTACTAACCTCTTCTGGCACTAAATTATCCAGAGCATCACGAATGGAAACCAACGTTTCATAATTTTTAGTTTCCAGCTGAGTTGGCTTCCATTGACACACTCTAGGAAGGTGCTCCTGATAGCGTGGGTTCAGCTCACCCCGCTTGAGCATCGAAAAGTGCTCGTATATCCATGCCTATACAATGTGTAAATGAATAGTCAGTAAATTAACAACAAAATCTAGCTAGTCTATTAGTTTAAAATGTTAGAAATTTTCTTACATGGAGTAGAGTCTGGCATCCCGCCATGGTCTTGGTTCCGACACGGGATGCTATACCAAGCTCGCGGTAAAGGTGAGCAAGTATACCGCTGCCCCAGGATATGGCTCCTCCGTTGTCTATAACAGATAGGTTCGCAAGATACCTAGCATGTATAGAGGTTCCCGACTTGTTTGGAATGGCGACCGATCCAAGTATGAAGAGCATGTATGCCCGGGCCACCCTCTCAATGGTTTTATCATCCGCCTCATGCGGGCCTTTGAAATTCTCCACCAACCATGACAGAGGAATTCCGTAGGACTTCTTGAAGCCCGGCAGGGTTGTAAAGGTAGTGGCCTCCACCCCAAGGTTCTCTTCTACAAAATCAACTATACGATCGTACCACTCGAGATCCTTCTCAGTACATAAATATTCATTTGTCATGGCGCGCCCCTCCACCGGCAACTCCAGTATCTGATAGACATCGTCTAGGGTAATGGTCAACTCCCCCGCTGGAAGATGAAATGTGTTGGTCTCCGGATGCCATCTCTCCACAAAGGCCGATATGAGAGCACTGTCATGCGTCTTGTAGGCATATCTAGCCAAATTTTGTAGACCGGTAGGAAATATTTTGCTCTGGACGTCCTCGGGTAAATGGTTAAGAGACCAGGCAACACACTTCCTCCTGTGGCTCACGGCCCTAAGAATACGACAGCTCTCCTGTATGTCATACAAGATAATAAAAATACGATTATGAAATACATATATATATATATATATATATATATATATATATATATATATATATATATATATATATATATATATATATATATATATATATTGAAGCAATGGGTAATTGTGGCGAACTCGCCTCCACTGAGGCTCGAACTCCCGACCACTTGGGCCGCATGCATCTCTCTTAACCACTAGGCTAGAGGTCATTTGCTATATATATATATAAACGGAAACTTACAAACATAATATACATACCGGGTTCTTCCATATTTCATAAAAAATATGGTTGTCGAACGACAACAACATTGAGCAACCCGGCGGACGGACATCCTCATCCTCCTCAGAAGGATCGACATCGGCCGAACGAACATGATCCTCAGAAGGATCGACACCGGGCGTACGGACAGGATCTTCAGAATGACCGGCACCAGAACTACCTCGTCCTAGAATTTGGCTGATAGGTATGATGTCGTTGTCATCGGAAGAAGACGGAGGACTAGGAGGACCTCGTTGCTTCGAACGAGAATGGGGGTGTGGTTGTTCCCCTTGTTGCTGCGGTTCTGAAATTCTGATTGGTCTCTCAAGAGGACGAGGCCGCTCACTACGTTCCCTGCGCAAGGATGCGGTGTGGGGTCGCTTTCTTTTGGGAGCGGCCACAGGACTACATGACAACATAGGATTAGTATTATAGGGTTAGAGTCATTAAATAATGGATGTAAATGAAATTGTGAAGTTGGCCTTCAGGACTGCCATGCTCCTGGCAGTCCATCATTCTATCAGGACTGCCAGAGAGATGGCAGTCATGTTTTATAACAGGACTGCCAGGCTTCCTGCAGTCCTGTTTTATAACAGGACTGCCTAATGCATGACAGTCCACTTTGGCAGTAGGACTGTCCGTTCTTCTGCAGTCCTTAGGGATGACGACAAGCCGAACAGCAGTTTCGTGTTCTAGGTTACGTTTAAACGAAAAAAATGAGATTTTCGATTTCGAAATGTACTTTGAATTGTTCTAACCTAATTTATAATGACATTTAAGAGATTTCTCAAATATTCAAAATGTACTTTGAAATGTAAAATAAATTATACAATAATTCGGAAACATACCTAGCTTGTGATGACGGTTTCTTCTTCGGTGCCATTGATGATCTTGGAAGAGTAGGGTTTTGGAGAGTATGATTATGGAGAGAGGGTTTTGAAGAGTAGGGTTTTGGAGAGTAGAGGATTTTGGAGAGAGGGTTTTGAAGAGAGAATTTTTTTTTATGATAATGAAATGAAAGAGAGGGTTGGGGGGGTGGGATAGCCCCAAGTAATTTTCGGGACGTCCCAAGTAAAAGTTCCTCAAACCTGGACTGTCCCTTGATAAGTGATAGTCCCTAGCAATTTGTGTGGTGCCCTTAGAAAAAGCCTTGACAAATGTGTCGGTTGGGCTAAATAACCCAAGTGATAAACTAAAAAATAAATATTATTTATTTATTTTTATTTTTATCCTTATTTACAAAGATATTTGAAAATAAGTAATATAAAAAAATGTATCTTTTTCCTTCAAAATATTACTCCAGATCATTCATCCTTATATTTCTTTTTTGACGGGAGATCATTCATCCTTATATGATAGATGAGGTGACATCTAACATGATAAATTAAATTACAATTAATATTAAATTAAAAATTATATTAATAGTAACAAATAAAATTAATATTAACATTAATATTAACATTAAATTAAAATTAAAATTAAAATTAAATACTAAAATTAATGCAAATTAATATTCCATGTCAGCTGTCATATAAGGAGTGATGATTCGGAAGACACTTTGGAGGGACTAACAACATTACTCTATGTATATACTAACATAAATAAGAATAAAAAAATTAAAATTCTTCCAACTACCAGTGTCTGTACTAGCCATGTTCATGTGTATCAAAAAGAAAAAAATATATATTATTAAACATTATATAAAAATTATAATATTTTAAATATTGTTTGAATATATTTTTTTTAGTAAAATATGTTCTTTCTAGAACTTTGAAAATATGTTTAGATAATACTATGTAGATAGTTAATTTAAATATAATATAAATACTGAATATATTTGAATTTGTTATATATATATATATATATATATATATATATATATATATATATATATATATATATATATATATATATTGAAGCAATAGATACTTGTGGCGAACTCGCCTCCACTGAGGCTCGAACTCCCGACCACTTGGGCTGCATGCATCTCTCTTAACCACTAGGCTAGAGGTCATTTGCAAAAAATTAACTTGCATCCTTGTTGGTTTTAATACTTTTTTCTATATATATATATATATATATATATATATATATATATATATATATATATATATATATATATATATATATATATATATATGTACAATTCTTTTGGCACATATTATCGAAATTGTAAAAAAGGAAAAAAAGTTTTAAAAAATTGCGAAGGAGGGAGGATATGCCAAGTCATTTGGCGTGGGCCTAGAACACACCAAGTGACTTGGCACTAGTAGCGTGGGTGGCAGAGTGGAGTAGGGGGTGAGGAGGGTGCACGCGTGCCAAGTTACATGGTGTGCCCCCTCTCCCCCAAAGCCTCACAGCACTGACACCCCATATCCCACGTCAAAGCCCCACAGACACGCCACTGCGCCCAAGACCATGCCAAGTCACTTGGCGCCCCCGTGCCCACGTCAAGTGAATTGACTCCCCCGTGTCCATGCCAAGGGACTTGGTGCGCTTGCCCCCCTTCCACTCTCTGCCACCCACGCTACCCGTGCCAAGTCACTTGACGTGCCCTAGGCCCACGCCAAATGACTTAGCGTGTCCTCCTCCCTTCCGCAATTTCTCCAAACTTCTCTCTTTTATTGCAATTTCGAAAAAGTTCTTTACCATGTACGAAATTTTATGTTCTTTTGGTTCTTATACATGTTGTGTCTTTTCCCTTGCTCTCCTTGAAGACATATTGGAGAATGTACTCCCTGATTCAACCTAAATAACGGGCTAAGTCGGGCCTCAGATCGGGATAGGTCTGGATCTTGGGTCGAAACGGACTGGGCATCTCTTATGGTCGAGATATGAGGTCCAACACGTTCCAATATACTGGATCGGGCCAGTCCGGACCCAAGATTAATCGGGCTAGTCGACACATGGACCAAAATTTTGAGTCAGGTTGGGCCGTCCCGGCCCAATTGAAAGGTCTACGTGAGAATATACGTATCACACATACACTCACATTAAAAAAAATTTGAATCCTTATAACTAGCCAAATATATATCTAAAATCATATAAACATATATATAACAAATCCAAATTAAAATGTATTTAAATTTAAATTATACTTAAACTAAGTATATAATATTTTATAAACATATAGCCAAAGTTCTACAAACATATCTATAATAAATTTTAAATAAATATATTCAAATCATATTTAAATTATTTTAATATATTTTAAAATTCTATCAATAGAACTTTTTAATAATATGTTTTTTAACGTGATCGCGTCAATACTAGCAGTATAATAAAGTGGCTTGAAAACAATTCAAAACAAGCCGTCTTGCCGCATACGACTAGCATTATTATAAGGAGGCTTGAAAACAACTCTAAACAAGTCGACTAACCCCACGTCCTCAAGTAATCAAAAAAAATTATAGTTTCTTTTAATTACCACTTTATGCATATTTCTCACGTAAAATGAATCCTAAAATACTTCTAACTACATGAACATATATCTAAATTCTATTAACATATCTATAACATTAAAAAAAAATATTTAATGTCTGATCATATTTAAACTAACTACATGCTAGCATCTAAACATATATCCAAAGTTCTAATATATCTATGACAATTTCAAATTAAAATATATTCAAATAATATTTAAATTATTTTAAAATAATTTAAATAAATCCTATAAACATATCTATAACAAATTAAAATTTTTTTGAATTATATTTAAACTAACTACATGCTAGTATATAAACATATATATCCAAAGTTCGGGAAAAACACCTATAACAATTTTTGATTAGAATATATTCAAATTATATTTAAACTATTTTAAAATCATTTAAATTAAAATATATTTAATATTAAATTATATTTATTATGCTTGGCAGCGACGGAAGGGGTTTAATGCTAAGACGTCACTAAATAAACTTTGATGGCTCAATGACGGACTAGTGACGGAACGTTGGATATGTGATTCAAAACCACATATCAGTCAATGTTCATTGCTAACCCATCTCTAGTTATTGACAAACCTGTTTGGGTTATTTAGTTTTAGGGTCTGCTTGGATTGGGAGTTAAGAGAGTTAAGTGAGAAAAAATAAAATTATGCTTGGTTTGAGGGTGTGGGTTTAGGAGTAAGAGTTATAGAGATTAAGTGAGGGCTTATTTCATCATCTTTTGTCTATTTTTTAATCCCTCAAATCGGAGGGTTAACAAGGAAGATTGAAGGATTTTCTTTAAAAAGTCATAAATATCCCTTATAAAATATTATTTTTTTTCTAGTTTTTTTTCAACATGTTGCTCAGTAGCTTCCATGTGAAGATATTTTGACAAATACTAATTAAAATTTCAATCAAATTTAATTTTATGACATAAAATAAGGTTATTTTGTAACTATCATATTTTGTAACTATCAAGAGTTATTAAACACCCCCCACTTAACTCTTCCTCCAATCCAAACAAGATTATATGTATTGACTCTACTCCCCTTCACTTAACTCTTCCTCATTTAACCCCACTTAACTCTGCTTACGTAAGGTCTTGTTTGGTTCGCGGAATCATCGGGTTGTGAAAGGAAAGTGATTACTTTTATATGTTTGAGTGCCAAAGGAATTAAGGAGGAAAGGAAAGTGATTCCCAATGGAAGAAAAATTACGGGGGAAAGTGATTCCATCCATCCAAGGAAGGAATCACTTTCCCACATTAAAGTATTCACTTTCCTTTTCAAATTTCTTGGCATTTTCAAACATCGGAAAGGAAAATCAATGAGAATTATAAATCCCCAAAGGAAAGAAAATGTCAAGGAATTAATTTCCTTTCCCTTCCATTCTGCGAACCAAACGAGGCCTAAGGGTCTGCTTGGTAAAGGTGTTTTCACCGGTTTTGGAGTATTTTTGAACCGACCGTTTATGAAAACACCTGCATGTTAATTTTTTGGGGCACCGGCTTTAATCGGCTCAAAAAATTCCCAAAACTGGTGTAATGTAATTTTGGGTGGCTTTATAAACAGTCCAAATCGATAGATTTTGAGGAATTTTATAATTTTATTCCATTTATATCCTCATCAAAAAATATAATTATAACTACTAATAGCATTTCCTATTAAATTTTAGGCTTAATTGCACTTTGATACCCTCAACTATTTCCGTTTTTCAACTTAATATCCTAAACTTTTTTACTCAACAACTCGATACCCTCAACTATTTTAGTTTTTCAACTTAATACCTAAAACCCAAAATATCCCCAAACTACCTTTGGCTCCCTCTTTCTCTCTCCCCATGCCCCCCTCTCCGGCGATGCCTCCCTCCCTCTCCGGTGGAGGCAGGAAAGGAGGGCGACATGAGGAGGGTGGGTGGCCGGAGCGGGAGGGGCTGCTGCTGAGGGCTGAAGGGGGGCACCAGAAGGGGGGGTGGGGGCGGGGGTTGCTACGGACGGGGCGGAGGAGGGCGGGGGCGGGGGTTGCTACGGACGGGGCGGAGGAGGGTGGGGGCGGAGGCGGCTGGCCAGAGGGGGGTGGCCGAAGCTGGGGGGGCTGCTGGGGGCTGAAGGGGGGCACCGGAAGGGGGGCGGAGGCAGGGGTTGCTGCGGACGGGGCGGAGGAGGGGTGAGACGGAGGCGGCTGGCCAGAGCGGGGGTGGGGGCGGGTGCCGGGGGGAGGGAGGGGTTGTAGTCGAAGGGGAGAGTGGGGGGGGGAGGGGGTGGGGGGGGAGAAGTTGGGGCCGAAGGGAGGAGCGGGGATGGAGGGGGAGGGTTTGGGGTTAGTTTTGAATTTTAGGCAGGGACATTATTGTCCAAATAAAATTCAAGGTATCAACTTGAAAAAAAAGTTGAGGTAGTAAGTTGAAAAATGGGAATAGTTGAGGGTATCAAAGTGCAATTAAGCCTAAATTTTATTCGTGCAAAAAAATTTCAGAACCGCTCGTTAGTAAATTACCAAGCATGGATTGGAACGGTCTAAAAGCTGCTACTTAAAAACCACATAAAATCGGACCCCTCATAATCGGTACACTAAAAATACCTCATACCACTACCCCTATAATTGACAAGAAAACCCTTAGGGTCTCGTATATATATATGGATATTAGGGTTTGGGTCTCGAAATTGAACGATGTTAGTATTTAGGTCTCGAAATAATTGTTCATTAGCCTACGTAAACAGTGATTTCGAGACTCAAACTCTAATATCGGTCAATTTCGAGACCAAAACCCTAATATCTATGTATATATTCCAACCTATTTTTGTGGCTGGGTTCATTTTTGTAGTATAGGGCCACATGTTGTCCGCCCCCAGCCGCTGCCATGTGAGTCCCTCTCTGCTGTTACAATTGGCTGACACATGGGCCCGCGGTTGGTGGTTGGTTTTTTTTTAGTAAATTAGTTTTAGGTGTTTATTTGTTTACAAAAAGTAATTTTTAATTAATTAATTCTTTTAACTGTTAAGAATTACTACACAAGTTTAGAAAACTGTATAAAAATTATTAAAGGAATTTTATCATTATGGTTTGAGTCAATTTTGAGCCATTCTGTAGTCATAGAATTTTGCAATAAGCAAATTATACATTCTCACTAGTAATTCATTTATAAGATTTATAATTAGTAATTAACTTGTAAAAAAATTGTAATTTTTTAAAATATTATATAATTTTCAAAATAAAGTTACATGGCCTATTTGGACTATGTGGTGCACTTTCTTTGCGTGGGTCATTCATTGGTCCTATGCATGCCTATTTGTACCTCAAAATTATATAAATAAGTTCCAAAAATTATGTAATATTTTTTATAAATTCTAAAGTGTCATAAATTTCTAACTAATTCTAGGGACATATTACATTGTTCTAATTTATAGTTTCAACCGAACACGAGCTCTAGTGGTTACCGAGGAGATGTATAAGATCCTAGCTGGGTGGCGGGGGCGTATTATTTCTTCCATTTATTTGGTGGAAGTTGGGAGACAGTGGGTCCAACCGGCATGCAATGCAGCGTGCACAAAGTTCCATACGTATGGTCGGATATCTAAAAAAATACTTATAATTTCAAGTTATTAGTTTGCTTAGGGATGTTGATCCCGTAACCATGAATCAAACACACCATGAATCAAATACACCATATAACCTGTTTCATATGTAGTTAATGATTTAATTAGGGTTCATATTAAAAATGAAATTGAAAAACTTACCCAAACTCTAATTAGGGTTTTGGGGGAGTGAACTTGCCCATCTTGGCCAGCATTGGTATTTGTAGTACGCGTTTCCGACCGAATCCTCATTTCATTAGAATTAGAAATAACTTAGGTAGTCACTAATAAAAAGTCGTATAGTATGTTTGGTTGTGATATATTGTTGGCTTGTTTTGTTTACTAAGTATGTCGTGTAGTTAGCTTATTTTTTGTGCTCAGCTATAGGAGCATGCATTGGTACTTTACTGTCAACTAGTGTTATGTTTTATACTATAATATGTTAGTCTAATAATTATATCATATTTTTGAATATGGCTAATCAATTAAGTTTAACTATTGATGTCACTAATATTCATGTAATCAGTATCATATTGCTACTTAAACTTCGCATTATCCTAAATGGTCTATATCATATTGCTATGCTTGTATCATACTGTATCATATTGTTTTATTCGTCTAACATGCACTTGCAGACAAGCAGTAAGCATGATTAAACCAGGACATATGCAATGAAGAATTATTGATGTGCCAAAGACTGTGTTATACAAGAAAAATTTTCTGAATCATCCAACGACCTATCCGGGGCCTCGCATCGGGGGTTCCGCTGACCGGTCAGAGGACGAGGGTCGAGGGGGCAGCACCCGCCGTGGGGGTTCGGGACGAAGTTCCCGAAAGATATTCAGATTTTCAAATCTGTTTATCTTTGGATGACTGCTGTTAAGGAATATTGCTTCTTCAATGTCAGAAAAAAGTCGTCATCAAAAGGGCTATTGGTTTTCATTTTTATTATGTATTTATCCTTTTATTAAGTCTAGAAAAAATATGAGATTGATCGGATCGATACTGGCTTAGCTATTCTCCATCCACAATATATAGCCTACTTATCCACAAATATCTATCCAAAAGTCCACATATTAAAAAGCCCAAAATCCATCAAAATTTAGCCAAAACAGTTCTGGCAGAACTCTGCCCGAACTCGGTCAGAACTCGGCCAGAGTTCGGTTCGAGTTCGGTCTGGGTAAATTCGAAATACAGTTCCCACCAAATCTGGATCCAATGTTCGTATGCGAAATTCTAGCATCCGAACTCTGCCTGAGTTCGGTCCCCAAAAACATTATAAATAGAGTTGAGATTACCATTCATTTCACTCATCCTATTTTTCATCTTTTCTCTATCTAAAGTGTTCTGAGCTTTTTTACTTTCATATCTAAGCCTTTACGACTCTTAGCCAAGCCAGTACAGTTCCTGTTTAATTTAGAGTTTGGTATTGAAGAGTTGTATCGAAAGTTGTATTCAGAAAATATTTCAGTTTTCCAATTGTCTTCTGGAGTCGGTCGTGCGCTCGTCACCAATCACGATGTTTGTGAAGTTGGTCGTGCACTTGTCGCCAAGCACGGTGTTATAAGAGTTGCAAGCGCTTAGTTAAAGCTTGTGCTATAATGGATTAACAGCGAGCAAGAGTACTTGAGACTGGACTAGTCCTCTCAGAGGAAAACCAGTATATATCGCTGTGTCACTGAGTTTGATTTCTTGACTCTTACTTTACCATATTTTATTTACTATCTTTTATCTGACATAATATATAACTGCTTAATTTTTAATTGGTGATTATTTTCGCTGTACTCGTACATACTCTATTCACCCTCCTCTAGAGGTGTCCATCGGTCCTACAATTGGTATCAGAGCAAAAACTCTATTATTTGTCTTAACTTCCTTAGAGTATATCCTTATTAGTTATATTCTTATATAACACTCTAGAGAGTTTGTATATGGCAGCCGTGAAATTAATATTTGCAGGTGAATGACAGTCCACAAATAGACCTCCACTATTTGATGGAACGAACTATACTTCTTGGAAGACACATATGAGCTTCTACCTGAAGTCTCTAGACTTATGGTCAATTGTTTGCAATGGCTACAAAAAGCCTACTATCACCTCTATTCTTACTTCCACTTTTATCAACAAGCCTTATTATAGTTACACAGAGGAAGAGAAGAAGTTAGTTAGCCTTGATACAAAAGCAATGCATGCTTTCTATTGTGCTTTAGACTTTATTGTATTCAATCTTATTACTAATTGCACAACATCTCATAAAATTTGGAAACTTTTTGAAGCTACTTATGAGTGCAGGTATGAAGGAAAAACTAGCAACTCCAGATATGAAGATAGTCTTCAAAATAATACAAATGTGTGCATGATGGTATATGGATTTAAAGTACAACACAATCCCTTATATGAAGAAGAGATTGTATGCCACAACTGCAACAAGACAGGCTACATCATGAAATATTGTCCGACTACTTGTCACGATCCGCTACCCAAATTGTTGGGCCAGGCCGAGTCATGTCCAGCCTACGCTTGAGATAAAACGTAGTAAGCTGTTCTAAAGACAAAACAATATACGATCAAAGTGTGTTAACAGTTCTATATGTCATATTGAGTCAGAATGTATCCCAAACACAAAATAATCTCGTATATAAATATGTTCCAAATACATAGCCAAGACATAAAATTGGATACAAGTCCAGTATCAAAATACATAGTCTAAAACATGTCTGCTCTCAAACGATCCTGAGCAACTAAACAAACTAGACGAGTTTTTCTGCAGGTACATCCTCGTAAGGTAAAGTCTGATCCTCGACAGCAACTCCATAATAGGAATCACATAGCAACTCCTTCTCGGTAAGTATACCTACAACGTTATCCTGTCAGGACGGGAGCAAGTACTGATTCTAACAAACTAAATATACGAAGCATGAAATGAACTGAAGTGTAATAAACAGGAATCATGGCATATCACAATCTATCATGGCAAGGACACATATGTCATAGCGACAGATGTATATGTAGTGTTTAAAACTGTAGCAGGTACGTGATCGTCAATATATGTACAATGTACGGGGGGCACATGTAAATGAAATGTACTTTCGTACAAGTGATACGACAATAGATATACATACGCACAAATACGGCTTTGAGATAAGGCCTACGGCACGGTAACATATAAAATAAAACTTTGCTCGAGTACGTAGATGGGGCATGATCACGTACTCAACTATCAGTTTCTCCATAACCCAGATTTTAAACATATGAGAGATACGAGAACAGTATAAAACATGGTGGATACTGAGAGCAGTATAAAGTATGTGAAACATGGAGAGATATGACTTGCAGTTTAGGTATCGGTATTTAACATGGTTTATACACAATTCATTATATGCAGTAAATAAAGTTTGTAGAGGTACTTGCCTTGTACAAAGCAAGGGTATGTATATGAAGCTATAGATATCATGTGTCCCGTCACTGTAAAAAATAATACATAAACTTAGTTTTTATACTAAGTTAAATACTAGGATACTAGTTGTGTGACACGACTTTCTGACTGGACACCTAGCCAAATGATGACTCTAGCATAGGAGACCAATGTGGGGTGACACAATACCTAAACCAACTTTCTAGGGCCTTTACACTATGGTAGGGTAAGGTCTAATACTAAAATATCCCAAAATCACACAATACATCGTAAGTCGTAATTATTCAATAAATAAATTAGACTATATACTGTGTTCCAACAATTTTTAAGATAGTCAAAAAGCTCAAATATACATAATATAAAGTACCAAGATGATTCTTATTAATTATAGAAATTTATAATAATTTTTCTTGAATTTAAAAACCCTCGTAGGTATTTATTAAAAATCAGTAAACATAAGTACCCTGAAAATGAGTTCTGTTTTCCTATTTTTATAAATACCAAAATACTATTTAAATTCTAGAAAAATTATATTAAATTAGGTAAATTTACATAGTAGTTAAATACAATTTTTTTCCATATTTTTACAGCACTTAAATTATACATAAAAATTCAAATACAGCAAGTTACAATTTCTAGAAAATAAATAAATAATTATTTAATATTTATCCACGTATACGAAATTGAACCGAAGTCCAGATACGGGACCCAAAGCCATGAATCAAGTCCTATATGACTTGTACATGCCTTGAATGTATTTAGGCTCATTTAAGTCCATAGAACCCATGCTAGGTCTGGACTCAAATGGCCGTAATCAATCGAAATACAAAAATACATATATTAAAATATATACAAATAGATATTAAAGTATTTTAATAATATATATGTAAATGTAGTGATATATACAAGTCATAAATTTAAATAATAAAATAACTTGTAAATTTATACATAATAATATATAGCACAAAATTATAATTACATAGAAGTATATACATATAATTTTTGTACATAAAAATACATATATGTATATAATAATAAAATATATAAATATATATAAATATATATACATATATTGTAACGCCCCAGTCCCAAAATACGTAGGACTAAGTGTGTAGACATGCCAGCTGTACTTATACGAAGAATACACTAATATTTGGTAATCCCCGTATTGGTACATAAGCTGTAATAATGATACATGATAAGCCGCAATAATATAACTAAATCTTATCCACAGCTCAACACAGATAATATAATAAAGTCTACTAAATAAGATAATGATGATGTCAAAATATAGCCGGGTGGACATTTCCACTCCAAACAGCTATGGAAAAATAGTCTCAACTAAATGGAGTCCAACCTCCTCAAATAGCAAGAAAGATGATAAAATGATGTCCAATACATGGTCTCAGATAATAAAGAAAAAAACTAAGTATGAGCAGGAGATGCTTCATCACCGACGAATGATGGATCCAATGCTACACCGTACTCCTCGGGATAGTCCTGCTCGTCTAATCCTGGAGAGATCACCAGGTCCTCAGAGGGACGTAACAAGATACAGAAAATATGCCAAAGTAACTGAATGTGTAAAATATGCAACTATGACTCTACAGGATCTTCTAACCGTCTATGTGAGATGCACTTTGAGGACAACGTTCTACGCAAGGGCGATAACGGATTCACGCAAGCAAGTAATAAAGAGTGGCCGTCAAGTAGCGCTCATCTGAGACACTATCAGCAGTAGAGCTGTAAAGACGGGCCGACGGGGCGGGCCGGCCCGTAACCCACCATAACCCACCATTTGGCGGGACGGGGCGGGCCGATCCACCATTTTGGCGGGCTAAAAAATTCCAACCCAGCCCAACCCACCGGCGGGCCGCGGGCTAGGCGGGCCGACCCGCTTAATTTTTTTAAATTTTTTAATTATTGTTTAGTTTCTTAAAAGGAAATATATATATATATATATATATATATATATATATATATATATATATATATATATATATATATATATATATATATATATATAATATTTTCTACTCACTCTCATATGCATCAAATTACAAGTAAAATACAAGAAACATTATAATAGTAGATATTTCTTTAAAACACCTTCATTCATGTAAATAAATGACCAAATTTAATATTTTATATGTCATTACTTGCATTAAATGAAAATTTTTATAATTTATAATACATATCTCATATATGTGCTAAATAAAAAAATTAAAAATTTTATAAAAAAATATATGGCGGGCCAACCCACTTGGCCCGCGGACTAGCCCACCGTGGGACGGGCTACTAGCGGGCCAGCCCACCTAGGCCCGCCATTTTGGCGGGCACCTAAATGCTCGACCCAACCCACCTTTTTGATGGGCGGGACGGACCGGCCCAACGGGCTTAGCCCATTTTGACAGCTCTAATCGGCAGGGCAGCACGTAGTGCTCATCCGAGTCACTATCACCCATAATGTGTGTAAAAATTAAATGTAGCCCCTACGCTAGTAGCTGTCCCCTCCTCCCAATGCTCCTGTCCAAGATGTATTTACAACCTGTCCAGTTGGTAACTGCTATGGCTTCTAACTCGACTCACTAATAGCAGTTACCTCCTAACCGCCGCACGTCCCGTACGTATTGATGGCCAGTCGAGTACGCAGGTCCGTGTCCTATATGAACTCACTAATCACATGATACACATGTGTCATGGCCATAGGAGATTTGAAAATGTAACACCCAGTTTTCTAGATGAGGGTAATTTTATAATTATAATTATAATTTATTGATATTTATTTCATATTATGATTTTTGGTGATTTTTTAATATATTTGAATTGGTGCTATATTGACTTTGACTAATGTTGACTTAGGAGACGGTCCTAGAGGCTAACCTAGGTCATGACTATTTGGTTAGGTTATGGAACCCTAGCTTGACCTAAGTTAGTGGCATTTAATTCATTAGAACTTATTTGGAGAGATTAGGATTTGATTTGATTAGAAAATGGCTTGTGGTTTCACAAGTCATGACTTATGACTTAAGCCTTAGAGGCCAACCCAACACTAGTGGAGCCCTAACCTTAGCCCAACAGCCCATGGTTGGCCACATAGGAATTCTCCCTCTATTTAATGCTCCTAGAAATTAGGGCTAGCCTCCATTAGGAATATTTCTCAAGTTTTAGAAAGAAGCGAGTCTCCATCTTCATTAATTCCTAGAAATTTCATTTCAATTCTTTTTCCACCCAAAACAATTGAAATAGGCTCTAAATTTAGTTTACTTGTTGTTGGTATTGAGAAATTTCAGGGGAAAAATAATTTGAAGGAGTTTGGTGGCTTGAGGAACCACTTTCATTTGGGACTTTTTGAGCCTTTGCACACCCATAGGTAAATTCGATTCTACACCATGAAATGTTGATTTTATTGCATATCTAGGAAGCCCTAGGCCTAACCTAACTGTAGGACTAGCTAACCCTAGGTTTCGAGTCCTATACGTGTCCGTATCGGACACGTATCAGTCCATGTAATCATGTGTTTGATGAAATGCCCCAAAGGGCATTTCGATTTGTTTTTAGGAATATTTTTGGATAGAAATTTAGGTTTTGACCTCGCTTATGTGTTTCCATTGCACTGAGCACGTAATGGTGTCGTGTCGAGTCGCCACGGACACACGAACAAGCGGGTGCACTCACGCACGCGCGCAGTTTTCCTTGCCCTGCTGCTCGGGGCTGTTTGCAAGCAGCACACGCCACTTCGACACGTGATTTTAGACAAACGTATTGGGACACTGACTGATACGAGGTTCCTAGAGTTTCATGAACTCTCGTGTCATGTTGGATACGGTGTCGTACGTGCACAGGGTGTGCACTGTGCGTGTATCAGTGTGTTTTGGTTTACTGTTTTGTTTTCGGTTTTAAATGATTTTAATAGTGATTATATTGTTAAATTGATCCTAAATATGATGTATAATCTATGTTATATTAGGTTTACATGTTAGTTTAGGGTTTGATGTGGTAATGTGATTCGAAATTGGTTAAATTGCATGATAACTGATACATGTCTGATACTGTTTTTTTTTTCAGAATTTCCTTAATTGCTAATTCCTATTTTATTGATGATTTCCACTGATAAATTTCTCCCACATATTTGTTAGTCCATATTAATGAAATATTGCGTTCGAAATTGGCTTTTGGATTTGAGAATGGGATTTTGACAATTTGGTTGGATTTCGAATTTGCTGTCAACTGAGAATTGGGTTCATTCCTACTGAACACTGTAGTTGAAATAAATTGCTATACCTAAGGTTAAACCATTCTTAATGAACTATAGATTTCATTGAATTGTTTCCCTGTAACTGTAGGACTGAGATTAGTTTCTTTCTTATTTTCAAACTGATTGGAATGAATGTATTATTCATTGGTTAACTGATTTTATGATTGGTTCTATTATATTCGAATTAGACTTGATTTAGAATGGGATTTTTGACATTGGTTGAGCTCACGACTTGTATTCACTGATTTGTTCCCTGTGAACTGAACTGGAAATTGGTTTCCTTTCCCGTCTCCTAAACTGAGTTTGAATGGTTATTCATTCTAATTTACTGAATTCCCATAACCTGAGATTTAAAACCATTCCTTAGTAAACTTAATGAATGTTTTGATTCATGTTTTCCTGTCACTGTTATACATTCCTAAACCTGAGATTTTTATCCTCCCATATTGAACTGAAATGAATGTGTGATTGAGGGTTAACTGTCACAGGGTTGGGTATTTGGTTCACTGATTGAACTGATTTCTTTTCCTTAACTGTAACTGAATGGTTCCTAACCTGAGATTTGGGTTCCTTGCTAATGTAAACTGAGGTTTGATTCCCTTCCTATTACACACACAAATGTATACACTGTTACACTGATTTTTCCTATTTCTTTTAACACTCATAACTGTCATGTGTACTAGTTTGCCACTGTTTTGTACTTACTATTCTAATTTTCTGCTAACACACACTCTAATGTACACAGCACCCTGTTGTCTCACACACAAGTGTTTCACTTAACACACACACACACACAGGTTACCTCATGCCATGTCCTCTTGTACCTTCTTGACACACACACACATACCATATCACACACCCTCATGTATCTCACTACACACACTCTTGTCTCTCATGACACACACACACACACACACACACACACACACACACACACACACACACACTTGAACACATTATGTGTCTTTCTATCCTCTATACATATGTATAGATATATGTAATTAAGAGGTATATATAGGTATCCTATATATTATGGTAATGTGTGTGTGTACTATTATATATATTGATATATATGAATGTGTGATATATTATAGGTAACCTATATGCTAATGTATGTTACTAAGTTATATTATATAATATATCAATATGCATGTGTATCCTATATTAGAGTATATTATATATTAGATATATTTTGACTTGTGTATGTGATTTATAGGTTGGTTTTAGGCATGATATTGCCTAATAGCCTATAGCCTAGGCTCTTAGCCTATGTGTGTATCTGTGTGTCAGTGTAGAGTCTAGATAGACTTGTATAGCCTTGTTAGACCTAGAATAGACTAGTTAGACTAGTGTAGACTTGTTTGACTTAGGTTTGACCTAGTTGACCTAGTTTGACTTCTAGGGTTGACCAGAGTTGACCAAGAGTTGACTTTGGCCTAGATTGACCTAGATTCATGTAGAATGCATTGTAGTGCATCTTATTACTATTCTGGACTTGTTGTGACTTGTGCTGTTCTAATAGGAGCCAGACACCACTACTCGGACAGTACTTTCATCTTGGACATTCAGATAGCAGGCGAGTACATTCTCTGATCATTTCATATCTTGTTTAGGATTATATTCCTGCTTTAGATTACTTTACATGATGCTGACACATTGGAAACACGGATTAGTACTATATGGATCTTGTTGTGCGATGTTATCCCCTTAGCGGATACATCGGGTATTTTGTGTTCGTGTACTTTATCGTGAACATCGTGTACTCCTTGTATTTGTGACATTCGTGTACGAAACGTATGAAATCGTGTATAATCATGTATTCACATGACCTTCGTGTACAATAACATAACTTAGCTAGATCCTTATGTATTGATTGGGGCGGGGGAGTAGAAGTGGTTATGTAATCAATCCAGTAGATTACTCGTGTACAAACCTCTGTAGATTACTCGTGTACAATATCGTGCCGTTTACATAACCATCTTGTGCTCTGAATCACTAGTCACTATTAGTTCTCTATATGTTGTATCCATTTATTTACAGTCTTCCTTTTTCATCATGTTATTTCTTCAGATCCTGTATCTTACTCTCTAGCATGTTTATATTCTTAACCTGTTATGATTTTGTTGAGATGTACTGTGCTCGCTCCTGTTCTGACTGGACCTGTTGAAAATTTTACAGTGAATGATGAGGCTCAGTTGTCTATCCCTCTCGGTGCAGTTTTAGATATCACTAGTGACTTTGACCTGCTAGCAGTTGATGACACTTTCCTAGATTAGGATGCCTTATCTTTTCTAGATTTCTGTATTGAGTTTCTGAGATGTTATGTGGGATATGTACTTATTTAGACACTTAGAACTCTGGATTGTATCTCTGTGTTTCATTTCTGGATATTTATCTATCTATCTTATCATGTTCTACCTTAGTTGTGATTGAGACTGTATTTGTTATGTCACCTCCATTCGGAGAGTATATACTGTACATGTACCTTTATATTGTTAGATGTTGACCTAGGACAGCGTTCTACCGTCGACACTGCGGTGTAGGCTGGGCGTTGTTACGTCTCGTTCCCTCACAGTGGGTGCGGATCGTGACAAAAAATATCCTACATACTCATAGGGTAGTCAACTGACACAAGGTCGACATGCAAATAAGACATAAATAAATATAACGACTAAATTTAGCCGCTTACACCCAAGTGTGACTTGGACGTCCAATATAAACAAAATGACAAATAAGAGAAAGAAATATGCAATAATAAATTATACTGAAAATAAAAGAGCACAATCAGAATCTATGGCAAGGTATACTTGCCTGCGGTGCGAGAAGGGCAATCCAAGAGTAGCAAGTGTCAGCACCAAAACTCACAAATCACAGATGACTCCAGATCATGAAATAAACATCAAAAATGATCTCGGTGAAGAAGATATACCTAGAAAATGTCTGTCCAAAAGTCTAATTCTGGAACAGGGACAAAATCGTAATTTTGGGTCAAAACGATATCCGCCGTTGGACCCGCTTCGCACCGAAATGTATGCCAAAGTCTATGGTCTCTAAAGTCGTCAAGCTATATGTCTACAGATTCAGTTTGAGGAGAGGAACTCAACGGTATGTCCAGTTTTGGATTCCGATGAGTCGGGCACAAAATCGCCCGTTTGAGAGGGTCGTGGGCCCGCCAATTTTGGCATTCCGACCAACCTTCTCAGAATTGGACCAAAGTTGGCACACAGGAACAAAATTTCGATTCGGACATGTTGGCGCAAGTTTCTTCTCGAATCAATGACTGTACACGAAGTTAGGGCAAAGTTTGCAAATTGGCGATACGGGGGTATCTTGACGGATACGGACTGATTTCGTCGCGCACACACGACGAAACTGAGTTCCGTCACCCACACGTCAGCAACGTCCATACGCACCTTTCGATGCATATAGCGCACGACCACGTCGCTCGGTTTGTCGAGGCACACGCCGTATCGGACAAAATTCTAAAATTTTAACGTTTTAAAAGCAGTTTTTATCCCTAGTTCATCGATCCATAACTTCCTGTACAATGAATAAAACTTTAATCTACCAGGTGGGTTTTTGACTCGTATATGTTAACTAGATATTTCTAAATTTGTTTCCCAAAATTCTTAATAACTGGGTCGAAATTACCCTTCCAAATTCAGGGGTTGGTGTGTCTCTCGGTTTCGTTTTCGAGAAAATTTTCCTCTACTTTCCCGAAACTTTTCTGGGAATTCCTATGTATTAGAAAATTTTCTAATTACTAGGCTTTATGAATGGGTATGTTGTCTACACATAGAAGTCGATAGATCGACTTTTTGTTGAACAGATTCAAAGATATGGGATTCGAAATATGGTACCTGAGTTTCTTCGTAAAACAGAGTGTTCTCTGTTTTACTGTCGGCGCTGCGCTGTTGGCCGACGATCCGATCATCTGCGACGTCGAGCAGGTGGTCGACTTTGAGCGCGGGGGTGTGGGGGAGGTCCTGGAGTCGAAGTTCGGGTTGGGGATGAATTTTATCAGGAGATTTCTCCAGAACCCTATTTTCCGTAAGGTTTTTATATGGTGTTTAAAAATCGTATTTTTGGATTAATTCGAATTGGTTTTTAGCTCGGATTTGGGTCACGCTGTGGAGAAATTCCTAAGGATTTAAGAGAATTTTTCTAAGAATTTAAGTTGAAGATTTGATGAATTCAAATCTTCCACTCACACACTTTTCCTTCTTCTCGGCCAAACACAGGTTCGGGTCTTGGTAGGCACTGTAGCAATTGCTACAGTATCGGGTTTGGTTTTTTTTTACTTAAGTAAAAGGGCTGATGGCTTTGAAAGGGTTGGCGGCTATGCCTAATGGGGCTGTGGTCGGTCCCTTGGGCCGGCCACTACTGAAAGATTTTTTTTACTAATATATATATATATATATATATATATATATATATATATATATATATATATATATAAAGAGAGATATATATATATATATATTATATATATATATATTATATATATATATATATATATATATATATATATATATATATATATATATATATATATAAATATATATATATATATTTTATATATACTAATATCTCTCTCTCTCTCTCTATATATATATATATATATATATATATATATATATATATATATATATATATATATATATATATATATAAAATATATATATAAAATATATATATATATATATATATATATATATATATATATATATATATATATATATATATATATATATATATATATATATATATATATATATATATATATATATATATATTGTAACGCCCCAGTCCCAAAATACGTAGGACTAAGTACGTAGACATGCCAGCTGTATTCATACGAAATATATAAGTCTCGTATGAATACATAAGCTGTAAAATGCAGTAATCCAAGACAACTAAATCTCATCCACAATGAAAAGAATAATAATACGAATATCAACTCGAATATTTATGATACAATCGTTGGGCGGAGACAAAGTCCACTACCAACTACCTCAATGAAAGAAATGTACAATAAATCGAACGATAAAAACGGCAAGACGAACCAAGCGCAATTGTCTTCGAAGAAATGGAGAAGACCACGACCTTGGCTAGGATACCTGCGGAAAACATGAACACACACCTGGGGAAAAACCAGGTCCTCAGACGGATGTAGCAAGATACAGGAAGAACAAGCTAATATGAACTGTCAGAATAACAAAATAATATATAACTAGACCTAAATATGCAAAGGAGATTCTAACCGCCTAATGTGCAATTTAGAGGACAACTTTCATGCGCATGGGTGGGATTTGTGGCTATGTGTACGTAACTGGCATCCAGTCATCTGTATCCGTCCGTAACGTATAAAACGTCAGAGGGCA
The DNA here is from genome assembly GCA_029216955.1 of Iris pallida. Lineage (NCBI taxonomy): Eukaryota > Viridiplantae > Streptophyta > Magnoliopsida > Asparagales > Iridaceae > Iris > Iris pallida. The sequence continues at coordinate 20,615,892 of JANAVB010034617.1, forward strand.
TCTGCAAATATATCGCCACAGTTCCATCCGGAGACTGTGGTTTACCTGTTTGGCTTCCCATACGCACTAGCGACTGTCCTCCCCCAATATATCCCATACTGTTCAAGTCATGTCCATGGCTCGTCCAGCTTTGTAACTGCTTGAGTCTCTAAACCCTAGTCATAGCAGTTACGATCATCTATCCGTCACACGACTTAGAGAGGGCCAGTCCACAAGTCGTGCCCCTAGTAATATGTCTCCAACCGTGTAGTGCGTGTGTCATGGCCAAAGGAAGATATAAGGATATCCTCCAACAAAAAGGTAGTCCGCTAACACTAAGTCAACATGCATAAATCAAATAACGACTAATAAAGTCGCTTGCACCCAAGTATGGCTTGGACGCGCAGTTTATATCAAAGGAAATTAACAATATGAAATAAAGTAAATAATGCAGTAAATAAATAATTGACAGTTTAATTAGCAAGGTATACTTGCCTGTTGAGTCGCCTGGTGAGCTGCCTGGTGTGGTACAATAAAGGTGGCACAAGATTGACCTCGGTGCAACAACTACACAAAGGGGCCTCTGATTGTGGCACGGACTTAGTTGATTGCAGTTGATGTGCGTATGACTGCGTTGGCACAAAATAGCCGTACATGCCAAAAGTACGCAAGATGATCTCTATCGATGGGACTTATTACGTTATTGAGTCCGAAATAGTCAAATTGACTAGGGACGATATAAAGTAGTCCGAGATTTGTGAGAAGGTAGGAATATGACTAGCAAGGGACAATATTCGAAAAAATTGTATATATAACTATTTAGGAATTATATTTGAAACTATATTTTATTACTAAAATAGTTTTTAGATAAACACTTGATAGTCGTAAAATCTTCTTTACATAGAAACTATAATTTGCTTATAGAAAAATATTATCACTATATTTGATACCATAAAATATATAATAATAATAAAATTCTAAACTCGATTTGAAAGTACATGTGGGGTCAAGCCAAATACTAAATTTGAAATTCTAATGTTATATTTTGCTACCAAAATAATTTAGGAAAATAATCAACCAAAATTTTAATATATCTTGCCATTAGCAACAAAAATAATAAATAATAAATAATAAATAATAAAACTAAAGTAGTAATAATAATAATGACAACAACCTATGGTTAATTAGAGTAATCTACATATTTTTTACAAAAAATTAATTTACTAATGTACCTACATAATACATATCTACATACATACAAAATATTTTTAATAATAGTTATAGTAGTAATAATACTTATAATAATTATAATATAAAACAACAGAATAAAATTAAAATTAAAATTAATAATAATAATAACAGATAAATAATAATAATAATAATAATAATAATAATAATAATAATAATAATAATAATAATAATAATAATAATAATAATAATAATAATAATAATAATAATAATTAATTAATAATAATACCAATAAAAACTAATGCAATTAGTGTGCTTCCTCGGGAAGCTTTGAGCACAGCAAAGCAATAAATAAATAATAATAATAATAATAATAGCTGAGAGTTAGGATGAGAGAGGGAGAGAAGGAACGGAAGGGGCGAGAGCGGGAGAGGCGTAGGCGGAGGAAGCGGGATTCGGGGGTGGTCGGAAGTCCGGCGCAGGGGGCGGCACTCCGGCTCGTCGGCGGGGGCGCGAAGGTCATAGAGGGAGAGAGGGCGCTGCGGGGCGTCTCGCGAAGGAGAGGCGAGGGGGTTTCAGCGGAGGTCGGCGGAGGCGGCGAGGCGTCGGAGCGGTGGCCGGAGGGATCGGACGGAAAGGAAGGGGCTCCGGATTGGCGCGCGGCTCGGCGAGGAGCGGTCGGCGTCGGAGCACGTGGTTGGACGCGGCGGATGAAGTAGCGCGCGACGGCCGGAGGGGTAGGAGGCGGGCGTCAGGTGGTTAGCTAGGGCTAGCACCGGCGGGCGGCGCTGGTCGAGAGACAGGCGGCGACGGCGGGTGAGTTGGCCGGTGGTTGTTGGTGGATGCGGGGGAGATGAAGGAAACGGGGAGGCGGAGATCCGACGGCGGGGGCGGTGGCCAAGGACAACGGCGGCGGTGGTTCCAGGACGGGGTCGATGGTCCACGTGGTGGTGCCGGTGGTCGGGTCGGCCGGAGAAGAAGGTTAGGGTTCATCTCTCTATTAAATTTTTTCTGGTAGTGGTGGTGTGTCGGTGGCCGGGGAAAGCCGCGGCGACGATGGCGGTAGTGAATTCTGGTGGTCGGGATGGCCGTTGGGGATGACGGCGGCGGTGGCTGCCATGGGCAGCGGTGACGAGTGTGACCGGGTTAGTCGAGGTTGTCCGAAGATGGGAAAAGCTTGGTTGTGGTGGTATTCCTCAGGGAGTTGGCTAGGTGGCCGGCCCCATCGAGGGTTGTCAGGGAAGGACAGGGAGGTTGGCGGAGATGGTACGGGTGGTGGTCGAAGTTTGGCTTGGGTTTTGCTTAGGTTTTAGGTTTTGGGCCGTCGTGTCCAAAATGTGTCCTGCGAGGCACAGGTTATGGGTCGAGGCCGTGTCCGGTATGTGGGCACAAGAAAGAATTTGTAGTTGTACAAAAGAAAATAGTGGAAGGAATAATGATGGACACGGACACGATGTACTGTACGTGGGTGGAAAAAATATTTGTGGGATATTTGTGAATGATAAAAATCATGGAGGAGTACCTGCCTATTTATAGGATGTGGGAATTCCCAATTTGGATAAGAACTAGGAATAAATTTAAACCCTTTTGATAGATCGTATATTTATTTAAATAAATCCAAATTTATTCGATCGAATCCAAATCCAAATTCAATTACAATTTTAACTTTAGATAATCAAATTTAAACATAGATATTAATTAAACTATTTAATTAAATTCATAAAAATCAAATTAAGATTTTAAATTGCCACCATGATTCAAAAATATATTTTCCAAAAATACCTATAATATTAATTTCGAAAATAACCATAATTATTTAAACATCAAATATGAAAATATATCTTTTACTAAATTGAGTTAATAATAATTAAACAAAATTCCAAAAATTCAAAATAAGTATTTAAATATTAATAAAAAAAATAACTTACAATAGATTTTTGCAAATAAAAATAAATAATATCAATTAGTTTTTAAAACTCAAATGTGTATAAAAATAATTTACATGCACCTTGCATGTAAAATGGAATAAAAGTATTATTTCTCTAAATCATTACTTATACTTGTATAAATTATTTTTATAGGAATAAAATATTTGACTAATTTTTGTAAGAAAAATATCTATATACAAATTATTTATTCTTTATATATTTCGAAATCAAACTATTTACTATATTTACGAAACATAAAATAAACTTTTTAAATGAATAAATGTCACGTATGTACGTACTCGCACTCGTCGTATAATACAAAAATCAATACTTGAAATAAAAAAAATAAAAAAAATAGCGGTGAAATTTAGGGGTTTTACATATATATATATATATATATATATATATATATATATATATATATATATATATATATATATATATATATATATATATATATATATATATATATATATATATATTTAAATATATATATATATATATATATATATATATATATATATATATATTTTAAATATATATATATATATATATATATATATATATATATATATATAATATATATATATATATATATATATATATATCTATATATATATATATATAATCACATAAAAAATCCCATAAATTGCAATTAAGTACCAATTTTTTTTATAATAATTGTAGACTATATTTAATAGCAAAAATATCATACAACCTAAGTATACATATTATAATTTTTTTTTTCTATAATTACATACATATATACTAATTACCTCTTTAATTCTAAATAATATAGCAAAATAATTTTTAAAGCACTAAAATAGTTTAAAAAATATTGGTGGTTTACATATATACACATATATGTATATATATATATATAGATATATATATATATATATATATATATATATATATATATATATTATATAATATATATATAATATATATATATATATATATCTCCCCTGCAGGAGCGATCCCGCTGCTGGAGACCCCTCCCCTCCTCGGCCACGGCCGGTGGCCAGCCGCCCGCGGGCGCCACCCCCCCTCCGCCGAGTATCTCCCTTCGTCACTGGCCTCCCTTCGCCCCCCGACCGGCACTTGCCCGTCGTGCGGGGGCCCATCCCCCTTCCTCTCCTCTCATCGGCGTCGCCGCCGGCCTCGGCGACGTTAGCAGATCGTCCTCGGCCCCCTCACTCCTCGGCCCTCCGCCAGCCTTCCTCGGAGGCCTGCATGCCGTGCAGCCCGCTTCCGGCCCGCCACCCTTCCTGGCCGTCGCCCCTACCCCTGCGCCGCCCTCCCCTTCGGCCACGGCTCCTCCCTCCATCCGCCCTTCCCTGAGGCGGCCCTCCGGGTCTCCGGCTGCGCTCGTACAGGATCCTCCACCTTCTTCGCCTCTCGGCGTCCCCGAGGCTCCGGAAAACCGCCTCGCTCCGTCAGGTCCGACCACCTCGATCTCTTCGGCTCCTCCGTCAGGTCCGGCTTCAGTGGCTCCTTCGGCCGAGGAGCCCCCCGTCCTGCCAGCCGCCCCCTCCAGTCGCCTCCCCTCCAGCCCCTCTCCCCGCCTGGCTGAGGGCCTCCCCACCGCCTTGGTTCCGCCTCCCCCCTCTGTGGCTCTAGGCGAACGGGCGCAGGACCCCTCGGGCTACCTCCCTCCCCCGTCGCTCGCTCAGCCCCGCCCCTCCTCGTCGGCAGGGGCCTACTGGTTTGACCCCTACTCCCAGCGGTGGTACTGGGTAGGGGGTCCCAATGAGGAGCAGCGGGCGGACCTCCGGAGCTCCCTCCATCCACGCCTCCCTCGGACCCCCCCTCCTCACGCCGCCTGCCCGTCCCTTCCTCGGCGGGGTCCTACTGGCAGGACCCATCCACCCTGCGGTGGTACTGGGTTGCCTCGGGGCCCGGTGGTACGACCCGGCGGCCCTAAGGACTCCGCCGCTGTGTCATGGGGGTCATCCTCCCACCGCTTGTCACGACCCGCACCCGCTTTTCGGATACGAGAACGTGTCCAAGCCAGCCTACGCCGCAGAGTCGACGGGTAGAACGCTGTCAGCCGCAAAAAAATAAATGCTCAAAAATAAATATTTGCTGCTCATTCACATTTCTAATTATTACACATTTACAACATTTATATTTAAAAGAAAAAAAATAAAGTTTTACAATTAAAGAAATTGATACAAAGTTTTCTATCTAGTTATCTTCAGCATACCCAAGTCTTTTCCAATGCTAACAGTGATCGCGGCTAAACCTGAAAAATGTTGGTTTCCAGTCAGGAATGGAACAAGTACACAAACCGACGACAATGCGAAAACACAATAGAATTAACAAGACATGAAAATAGCATATGGAATATGAAAGCTAGTAAGAAACTGATGACATGGCACGGTGGAAAAATAAAAGGAAAAAATAAAAGACATCTCCTAGGTGGGTGAAATACCTTTTAATACGTGAACGGCTGGGCTAATACGGCACATCATACGATGGCTATCGTTCAGTAATGGTACGGCTAATCATACGTGAGTGTGTATGACTTAGCTATCGTTCAGTAATGTAATTGGTTTGTTCCGTATTTACTTAGTATTTCCCCTCCCGACTACTCCGTGTGGCGAGCGTGTCAACAAGCAGCAAGACAATGTATAAGCATGAAATGAAAAGACTACTATGAATCGAAAAAGCAATCAGAAAGTGCACTTGCCTGAGGTCCTTGCACAAATCGTAGTCACAGCCGAGGGAGGTAAAGACAGTCGATCTAGAAGCTGTCAACCTATAACATACATCGCACACGAACAGTACACGAAACCACAAATTAATTCTAATGTTTAGTTCTAAATAGTGGCTAGTTGGGTTACTAAGTTTAATAATAATAATTCTGTAATAATTTACTTAAAAACCTAATTTAACTAATAATAATCTGAACATAATCTAAACATGCAGCAAGTTTGGCCATCAAAGCGCGTTTCTCAATTTCGGAAACCATGGCACGCAAAATCGAGACGTACCGTTGACTTTTGGTCAAATGCTATAAACTCTAGATTTTGAAAGTGCACCTTGGTAGATTTCAGTGCCACGAGTGCGCTAGAATTGAACGTGCCACAAAATCACGCTTTGGTCAAAAGATATCGCCGTTATGGCTAATCGTGACCAAAACGGAGATCAACCGATCAGTTCTGAGTTCAACAGAATAATAAAATATTAAGTTAACGAAATAATTTCTGGGAAAAATATATGTCGTAGAGATCTGTGTTAGCTTTCCAAAACTTTAAACGGATCGGATTTCGTTCTCCGGAATCTCGAAAACACCGAAACGTGTCAAGTTCGGACAACCGACACTCTACGAATTTTCCAAAAAATTTAGGTTTAGAAATACGAAAAAAATTGTATTCAGAAACTTTACCTCAATACGCTTCCAACAAAAAAAACGGCGCGCGAAAAGCACGTCGGAGTTGGCGGAAATCGCTTCGGGAAGTCAGAAACCCTAGATGAGTTCTCCACCCAAAAGGCGCTGGAATTAATTAAGGTGGCGAATATATATATATTAGGAGAGAGAGGACGGTGGCATCTGTTTGAGCGCCGACAGGTGGGCCCCCCGGGTGAATTTCTGGGTTATTAATTCTTTAATTCAGAAAATCATTTAAAAATCATTTTAAGTCCAAAAATCAAAATAAATGTAGAAAAATCCAGAAAAAATTCTAGAAAATTCTAGAAAATATGTCTAAGTGTCAGAATCTAAATAAAATATTTAACATAAATTCATCATTTGACCTCACAGTAAATTCCCAAAGCCTATAAAATACAAATTCTATAGGTGTTTAATTATAATAAAAATTTCCAAAATTCTAAAAAAATTCAGAAAAATTCTAAAATATTCTAGAAAATATTTTAGTCATTTAGAGCCTAAATAAAATATTGGGTCCCAAAAATACCCCCGATGACCTTACAGTAATCCTGAAAGTCCTTAAAAATATAAAACCTTAAATATTAAATACCTACAAATATCCAAAAATTGTAGAAAAATAAAATAGCTAAATAATACTATATAAGCTATCTAGAGGCATATGATCTTAAGATGGTCATGGTCCACCTACAAGCTTTGACATGACTCACAATGACCATAAAATTAATCTAAACAAATAAAATTAAAAAAATAAAAATTTGGAAAGTAGGCTTACACCGCTAGCCTCACC